>MU226911.1:2417631-2437656 GCA_018584345.1 Thuja plicata
TATATATATATATGGGTTGCTTCATTGCCAAATAATGGAACTTCTTGAGCTCAAGACAAGTTTTTTACAGATTTTAAACAAAAAATGTGATAAAGCACAAAGAGAAAAGCACACAGAAAGAGACAATCTACCCAAATAGTAATTTTGATTTTTGTCTTAAGGGTTCTGTTTTGTCTTCAGTGGATTTCTCCCAAGACTCAACATCATTTGTGGTGCAGTGCACCCATGGCTGTCACTGATTGGTTGTCACTATGTAATGTTATGAGTTTGTAATAACTAGATAGGTCTCAAAGGATCATCCTATTTTGGTTTGTGAATCCATTTGTTTTTTCAAGGATCTCTTAGGCAATCTTATAAGCTTAGAGATGCCTTAGTCCAATAGGATCACCTGTTTAGACATAAGTTGCTATAAGTGTGTTTTTATGCTTTTATGAGTCCTAGGTGTTGAATCCATTGGATTCATGTTATTTTGGTCATATTATGTTAAGTTGATAGGTTAGGATCCAATCCAAAAGTCTTCGAGTGCAAAAGACAAGAAATTCCCAAATGTTGCAAAAGATGTAAAAATGTTGCTCATGCAACTTCCAAAAGTTGCTCGAGAGTTGCAAGATAGAAGCCCAACAGGCATAGGGAGTTTTGGATCAATTTGACTTCACTTATGAAGTTTTTTTAAGTCATTACTTCGAACCAAGATGGTTAAAGTTCTGTATTGAAGTTTTGATGCATTTGGAATGGAAGATGAAGAGGTTTTCTGAGCATTCTGAGCTGTACAACCGTGTCTAGTGTGATATTTTCAAATTGAGTTGATGTTTTGAAGGTCCTTTGTGTTTTTTTAACTTTCCAACTGATTTGAGATTCCTTAGTTTTTATTTGAAGTGTTTTTAAACAAGTTTTCTAAAAGTAGTCCAGGAAGAAGCTTGTTAGAAGCTAATTTCACAAATCGATTCCTAACTTGCATTTGGTCTGGTGGAATTCACTAAGATTCTAGAAAATGGAATTTAGGATGACATATTTAAGGATTCCAAAATCTTAAGAGATGGCTCGAATGGAAAGGCATTCATGCATCAAGCCCTAAGCTGAATATCTCAATGTATTTAGCCATGAATGAATGTAAATGAGTTGTTATGTTGAAAAATTAGATTATTTGTGTGAAATGAAGATGGATTCGAGTTGTTGGGAGTTACTTGAGGAGGTATGAAGCCCTGTACCAATTCCATGCACCCATTTCTTAGCTCTTGCTTTGATATCCAAGCCTAATTTGGCCAATTATGTCTGCAAATTTTGTGGGGTTTAGGTGTTTTTGGAGTGGAATTAAGACCTAAGGCTTTGCAGATAAGTATAAATTCCAAAAGGGTATCTAAATCTACCCTTATTTTTTTGAAATGTGATCACGAGGAGAAGTTAAGTTCCAAAAACCACCTGGACAGACCTAAAAGGACTTCTAGGACAGTCCTAGATAGGTACTGTACAATAGTTGTAGGATCAAACCAAGGGTTGATTCTCAATCCTTATAACATAATGCATCTCAATAGCAATTTGGGGTTGGGGAAGTCACTAGTGAAGACTTGTAGGTCGTGGCTTAGAATATGGCTAGTATCCCTAAAGCACAAAGTTACAAGATTTTTGTTTGATTAATACTCATCTTGGAAAGGTGAGTAAGGGACTCTACCACCTTGGATAGGTAAGAGAAATTGTGTCAAAATGGATCAAGGACCCAAGGAGAGAATAAGTTGTGTTAGGTGGATTAGGGAAGAGAAAGGACCAAGACCACACTTCTTGTTGTCACCTCTGCATTAGGTGGTATCAGAGCTTAGAAATGCTCTTGTGAATGAAAATGACAGAAAGTTGATGAGATTGAAGGAGGGATCCCTTTGAGGGTCACAAACATGGATTTTGCTAATATTGTGAGGGAGAAGGAAGCTAAGAACGATAACATGAAAGTAAAGATAGAGAATTTGAAGAGTTCTCAGACAAGTAGAACTACAGGAGATGATTCAGATTCAGACCAAGAAGAAGAAGAAGAAGAAGAAGAAGACAAGGGTGCTAGAAGAGAAAAGTATCTTAGAAGATTTGGAGAGAGTGGGTAGGAGAGATAACAAGCTAGACCTACCAATGTTTATGGGCAAGATGTACCCTGAGGAATTTATGGATTGGGTTGAAGCCCTAGAAAATTATTTTGAGTGTGAAGATATCCCTGTCTCACAGAGAACAAAAGTTTCCAAGTCAAAAATGAAGGGACCTGCACTAAGCTGGTAAAATTTCCAACAAAGGGAATGGGTAGAGAAAGAAAAAGGCCCTATAACCATATGGAAGAAGATGTTGAGAGATATCAAAAAACAATTAGTCCCTAAAGACTGTGAAGTAGCTCTACATGTAAGAAGTTACAAAATCTGAAGCAAAAGGATCTTGATGTGGGATCTTACACTGATGAATTCCACATAATCACAATGAAGACAAAGACCCCTGAAAGTGACAAACAAAAGCTTGATAGATACATGAATGGGCTCAAGTATAGTATTCAAGATGAACTAAGTTTGTTTTTTTCCCAATTTGTACACCAATGTTACCAGATGGATATGAACATTGAAGAGAAACAAAAGAGGAGAGAAGAACATAAAAGTAGAGGAAGGGTAAATGGTTTTAGAGGTAGAGGAAGGTTTCAAGGAAGAGGATCATCTCCAAGACCACAAGGAGAATCCAATCACCAAGAGTAGGACTGAGAGAAGAATCACAAAGGTAATTTTAGAGGGGGTAGAGGCAACATCAGAGGAAGGTCAGGAGGTAGAAATACCTCTATGTTAACTCAGAAGTGTTTCTCCTGCAACCAGATTGGTCACCAATCTTTTAGATGCCCAAAAAAGGCTAGCACAAGTCTCAGTATACCAAGAGGAGATAGGAGAGTCCAAATCACCCAAGACGAGGACTGTCAAAGCATGACTTCCTACCACACCACTACATCCAGACCTGTAGACCCTGAACAAGGAGAGTGCATCATGTTCAATAGGACACTCTTGAAGGTGCCAACTCGCAAGGAGCCCCCACAAAGGAAGAGTCTATTCAGAACTCACTATAAGGTACTTGGTAAGATCTGCAAAGTTATTATTGATTCTGGTTCTACATAGAATTTAGTTTCTAATGCAATGATAGATAAGATTGGTTTGAAGAAGATGCCCCACCCAATCCCTTATAAAGTATCTTGGCTTAATAAAGATCAACAAAATTTGGTAGATGAGCAATGTTGGGTAGAATTTCAAGTAGGAGAATACAAAGATAAAGTCTTGTGTGAAGTTGTGAGTATGGATGCATGTCACCTTCTCCTAGGAAGACCTTGGAAATATGATGTTTATTCTCAACATGGGGGTAAGAAAAATGTGTATACTTTGACTAAGAATGGGATTAGTTACACCATGACACCTCTCCCTGATTCTGAGAAAGACATAGCTTTGATAAACATTGTTATCCTAGTAGGAGAGAAGGAATTTTTGAAAGTCCTTGAGCAAAGAGACACACCTTGTTTTTCCATCATACTAAAGCCCAAAACAAAGTCTAAGAAGATACCAAAAGGTCAAGAACCTCAGAGAAATGTTGGCCCCAAAGAAGTGCAATATTTATTGAACAGATACAAAGGTATAGTTGCAGACAAAAGTACTAATGTTTTACCACCACAAAGGGATATTAGCCACTGTATAGACCTCATACATAGTTCTACCTTACCAAATAAGGCTGCTTACAAACTGACCCCTGACCAAAATGAAGAAGTTTCAAGATTGATTCAAGAATTGATGGAGAAAGGCTTCACTAGGAAGAGCATAAGCCCGTGTGCAGTCCCTATAGTCGTAGCACCTAAGAACGAGGGTACATGGAGGCTATGTACTGACTCTAGAGCCATAAATAGGATAACCATCAGATATAGGTTTCCTATGCGAAGGATAGAAGATCTCATGGACTGTCTAGGAGGAGCAAAATATTACTAAAAAGTTAACTTAAAGAGTGGGTATCATCAAATTAGGATCAGAGAAGGGGATGAGTGGAAGAAAGCTTTCAAAACCAATGAGGGATTGTTTGAATGGGTAATGATGCCCTTTGGTATCTCAAATACTCCCAGTACCTTTATGAGGTTGATGAATGAGGTCCTTAAGCCTTTCATAAATCACTTTGTTGTTGTATATTTAGATGACATATTGATCTTTAGAAAAGATAAAGATGAGGATTTGATACATCTAGTTATGGTAATGAAAAGAATACATGAAGAAAATTTGAGAATAAATTTGGAAAAATGTATATTTATGCAAGAAGAATTATATTTCTTGGTTTTGTCATCTCAAAGGGTAACTTGAAAATGGACCCTTCCAAGGTTGAAGCCATACTGAACTGGCCCACTCCAAAATCTTCCAGTGAGGTAAAGAGTTTCCATGGGGTTGCTAGTTTCTATAGAAAGTTTTTCAAGAATTTTAGTGGGGTGAGTGTACCAATGATAGATACTATCAAAGGGGGAAGAAAATGTAAGTTTGTATGGATTGATGCTGCAGACAAATCCTTTGAATATTTGAAGACAAGAGTCTCTCAACAACCTACCTTAACACTCCCGGATTTTCACAAGGTGTTCACCATTGAATGCACGATGCTAGTAAGAGTGCCATTGGGGGTGTTCTCAGTCAAGAAGCTAGACCTGTGGCATTCTTCAGTGAAAATCTTAGTGAAGCTAAGCAGAAGTACTCTACATATGATCTGGAGATGTATGCTATGGTCCAATCACTGAGAAAGTGGAGGCATTACTTATTGCCAAAAAAATTTATTGTATATACAGACAATCATGTATTGAGTTTTCTTAACAGGAAGGAGAAACTGAACCATAGGCACCTCAAGTGGATGGAGTAAATTTGCAAGCATTCACTTTCACCATAAAGCATAAGAAAGGGGTAGCTAACAAGCTAGCTGAGGCATTAAGTAGAAGGAATTTGGCTATAAAAGAGGTCACTTTGGAAAGTGTAGGTATCTCTGTCCTCAAGGATATATATACCAATGATGAAGACTTCAAGGAAATTTACAAATTTTGTATGGAACTAGGAGATAGATATCACACTAAGTTTGCAAAATACATGATTCAAGAAGGACTGTTGTTTAAAGGGAACCAACTATATATCCCTAATTTCTCAATAAGGGAGAACATCATAAAAGAGAAACATTGTGGATGTCTAGCAGGCCACTTTGGTCTTGACAAGACACTTGAGCTAGTAAGAATATTCTACTTTCGGCCCAAGATGCAGACTAAGATAAGGAGATTTGTGAAGTGTTGTCTAGTTTGTCAAAAATCCAAAGGAACTAGTTTAAATGCTGGCTTGTACATACCATTGCCCATTCCTAGCAAACCATGGGAATCCATGAACATGGATTTTGTATTGGGTTTTCCAAGGACAAAGGTAGGCTATGACAGTGTTTATGTGGTTGTAGAAAGGTTCTCCAAGATGGAACACTTCCTACCTTGTAAGACTACACATGATGCCTCAAGTATTGCATCGATATTCTTCAAGGAAATTTTAAGACTCCATGGTTTACCACTCACAATTGTTTCAGATAGAGACTCCAAGTTTTGGGGACATTTTTAGTGTATCCTATGGAAAAGACTTGGAAAAAACCTAGCTATGTCATCTACTTATCACCCTCAATCAGATGCACAGACTGAAGTCATCAATAGGTCTTTGGGAATATGGTTAAGATGTCTGACAAAGGAGTATGGAGTGGCATGGGATTCAATCCTCCCACAATCAGAGTTCTCCTATAATGACTCTGTCAACAGAAGTTCAGGACTCAGTCCTTTCCAAATTATATATGGTTCCCACCCTAGTGGTGTCTTTGAGCTAAGAAACATTCAGAATTTTGGCCAGAGGAGTGCCCAAGCTGATGATTTTGCAAAGGTTATGAAGAACATTCATCAACAAGTGAAAGATAGATTGCAACAAACCAAGCTGAGAAGTATAAACAAGCAACAAATTTCAAGAGGAGAGATGTGTAATTCAAGGTTGGAGACATGGTTATAGTTCACCTGTAGAAGGAAAGATTACCCAAGGAAAAGTACACCAAGATGATGATGAAAAATATTGGCCCCTTCAAAATCTTGAAGAAATGTGGCAATAATGCATATAAAGTTGAATTACCTTCAACTATTGGTTTATCTCCCATTTTCAATGTAGCTGACCTATATCCATATAAAGGTCCTATTACTGATGTCTCCATTGCAGGTGCTCAAGATTTGCCATAAGAAAATGAGCTACAAGATCTACCTAAACCACCATCACAAGAGATTGACTGTATACTGGACATGAGGATAGCCAAATAAACTAGGAGGTCTACTTTCTATGAATATATAGTCAAATGGAAACACCATTCACTCGAGGATGCTACTTGGCTGACACCTGAAGACATCAAGAAGACTGGTTTCAATTTAGAAGATCTCCCAACTCAAGGGACTTGATTTATCTTTGCCTTGGGGAGTATCGTGCACTGCACCCATGACTGTCATTGATTGACTATCAATATGTAATGTTTTGGGATTGTAATAACTCGATAGGTCTTAGAGGATAATCCTATTTTGGTTTGTGGATCCATTTGTTTGGTCAAGGATCTCTTAGGCAATCTTATAAGCCTAGAGATGCCTTAGTCCATTAGTATCATCTGTTTAGACATAAGCTGGTATAAGTGTATTTTTATGCTTTTATAAGCCCTAGGTGTTGAATTCATTAGATTCATGTTAGTTTGGTCATATTATGGTAAGTTGATAGGTTAAAATCCAATCCAAAATTCTTCGAGTGCAAAAAGATAAGAAATTTCCAAATATTGCAAAAGATGTAAAAATGTTGCTCATGCAACTTCCAAAAGTTGCTCGAGAGTTGCAAGATGGAAGCTCAATAGTCATAGGCAATTTTTTTGGATCTATTTGACTTCACTTATGAAGTTTTAAAGTCATTACTTCAAACCAATATGGTTAGAAGTTTTGTATTGATCTTTTGATGCATTTGGAATGGAAGATGAAGAGGTTTTCTGAGCATTTCTGAGTTGTACGGCCGTGTCGAGTGTGATCTTTGCAAACATAGTTGATATTTTGAAGGTCCTTTGTGTTTTTGTAACTTTCTAGTTGATTTGAGATTGCTTAGTTTTTATTTGAAGTGTTTTTAAACAAGTTTTCTAAAAGTAGTCCAGGAAGAGGCTTGTTAGAAGCTCATTTCACAAATGCAGTCCCAACTTGCATTTGGTCCAGTGAAATTCACTAATATTCTGGAAAATGCAAGTTAGGATGACATATTTAAGGATTCCAAAATCTCAGGAGATGGATCGAATGGAAAGGCATTCATGCATCAAGCCCTAGGCTGAATATCTCAATGTATTCAGCCACGAATGAATGTAAATGATTTGTTATGTTAAAGAATTAGATTAGTTGTGTGAACTGAAGGTGGATTCGAGTTTTTGGGAGTTACTTGAGGAGGTTTAAAGCCCTGTGCCCATTCCATGCACCCATTTCTTAGCACTTGCTTTGATATCCAAACCTAATTTGGCCAATTACGTCTGTGAACTTTGGGGGGTTAGGTGTTGCTTGAGTGGAGTTGAGACCTAAGGCTTTCGGGATCAGTATAACTTCCAAAAGGGTATCTAAATCCACCCTTAGTTTTTTGAAAGGTGATTAGGAGGAAAATTTAAGTTCCAAAAACCACCTGGACAAACCTCCAAGGAATTCTAGGACAGTCCTAGATAGGTACTGTACGACAGTTGGAGGATCAAACCAAGGGTTGATTCTTAATCCTTATAACATAAGGAAGGTGTCGCAATAGTAATTTAGGGTTGGGGAAGTCAGTGGTGAAGACTTCTCGGTTGTGGCTTAGAATAGGACTAGTATCCCTAAAGCACAACATTACAAGATTTTGGTTTGATTAATACCCATCTTGGAAAGGTCACTAAGGGTCTCTATCACCTTGGATAGGTAGAAGACATTGTGTCAAAAGGGATAAAGGACCCAAGGAGAGAATAAGTTGTGTTAGGTGGATTGGGGAAGAGAAAGGACCAAGACTCCACTTCTTGCTGTCACCTCTGCATTACTTTGATTTAAATGCTTTATGAAAATTTACAGGGCCTTCACTAGCAATTGATAAAAGCTAATAAAGGAGATGGATGATAAAAACTAAGATATTTCTTCTCACTCGATCCAATCTCTTTAAAAGTAGAATGGTTGTACGGTTTGACCATTTTAATAGATGTCGATTTGGAAAGTTGCATCATGTCATGAATAAACTTGTTTAGGTTGAGAAATGAAGAACCTCCCTCCCCAACCTCTTTAAACGCCACTGATTTCAATTTCATGCCTCTTTTTCTCAGCTCCTCCGCTTTCAAACCCTCCATCAGTCCTCTCACGCCTTTCTCGATCTCCCCTCTTTCGACCACAAGATTTTCATGAACATCCACATCCTCAAAATCCATGCCAATTCTCCACACATCCTTGCAGAAGCGGGAGTCCATAAATTGATCAAGAAAATGGGGCCATCCAAGCATTGGAACTTCCATGCATGAAGCCAATCCATTTAGCTTCGTTGAAATATTTGGTGGCAGGGCATCGGGCTTCTTGTTGTTTCATCGCAATAATAGATCATTCATAGCAGCTTTGTTACTGTGAATATGTAGAAAAGATCGTAGGCATTTGTGAAGGAACCCTTTCTTGTAATAATGGCGGCAAAATTGTACAACTTCATCTTCGCAGCATCCATGCACCTCTCCCAAGTTTTGATCTGTTGGGATTGGTAATTTTGAACTAAAATGACTTTGTAGTTGGCTATTATGGAGTCATGGCTAGCGAAAAATTTAACAGGTGAGGCACTTTCTAGAGTTGAGAGAACTTATATAATTTAGTATTTGTTTAATATGTAGGGAAAATATTCTTCAATACCAAACTTTGTTTCTGAAAAGTTTCAAAAAAATACCCAGTTTCATAGTACAAGGATTTTTCTCCTTTTTAATTTTGATGCAGGTGATGGGTATATATTACTTTGGTAGTTCAATATGCTCTCCAAACAAGAGTTCCACCCACCGTGAGTATTTAAACCCTCCTACGGAAGGGTGGGACAAAACCTTCAGCTGAGGCGCCCATTTCACAATCACTCCCTGATCTTTCATCCTCTCTTTAAAACCCTGGGAAGAGTTGCAGGAATACCTCCCGCTATATCTATCCACAACACCCACAGAAATGGTTGCTCGCTCTTCTCCAACCCCACTGCCAACTCCTCCAGCTTTTCATTCGATGTGACAACGATGCTGCCAAAGGAAACATATATCAAACTATTTGGCTTTTGGGCATCAAGCCATTTGAGATAGCTCTCGTCCTACTCGAACAGACTCGCTTGCTTGTTCAAATCTTTTTCTTGCAATAGATTGGGAAGAAATACAGGACCCACTGCCAATGCGGGGCAACCATTAGAGGACAGTGCGCTTACTGTCTCAGAAGGTTCCAGCTCATCGAACTTGTTGATGAGCACATAGTCTACCATACTCTGAAATTGGGACTGGCGGAGAAACCACTGGAAGTTAATGTCGGATGTATCAGTAGCGCAATAGGAGGGAAACAGATCACTCGGCAGCAGAGGTGGAAGATTACCGGGCAAGCAACTGATGACTTTGTCTTTTCTCTTCATATGCTCCACTGTGATAATATAAAACACAAACACTTTTTAGCAATCAAAAAAAACTTGGGGAGTGCCGTCGTAGGTTGTGTACCTTTGAAAGGAATGTGTCCGCGGGAGAAGAGAGGGTTGGAGTTGAACTGAGCAATAGAAGAGGCGGCGCACATTGGCCAGATCACCCGGGGCAGTCCCATGTTGTTTGCCACTTGATAACTGCAAGACATAAAAGATTCTGATATAATGCAAGTGATGGGAGGAGCTCGCTCTGCTAAGCCTCACCGCAAATAATGCTCCAACACTGGGCCAAGATTTTCTATTGCGAAATTGAAGAGACGAACATGATCTGGCGGCAACCCATCTGGAATGGTGAGAAACCTAAATGTTTCATCATCATCTTTAGCAGCTACTTTGGACATGCGATTGTGACTCCACTCCGCATTGACGAAGGTGATGTAAACCCCTCGTGAAGAGAGGAGGTGGGCAAAATTAAGAAGGGGATTGATGGTGCCTTGCGCAGGGTAAGGTACCACTACTGCGTGCAGGCCATTCATCTTCATGCCTTTCTAATTTCCTTACAATTATTTTAGCCCGACTTTCATATATGTATAAGGAATCGTAGAATGTTAGTTTGAAATGGTAACGTGAAGAACACGAAAACGTTCATGAAAAGCCACTCTTATTGGGTAATTCAAAGTGGTTGAGCTGGTCGCTTATGTCACTTATACAGATCACTGAGGCGACTTCATATTAAAATAATCTTTTCGCCACGTTGGGAAAATGTGGTAAATTCTTTAAAATATTCCAATGTGAATTGATGAGATCCTTAGAAAGGTAATCCGAAGAATCAGAAGCCGAAATATTTGAAGTAGTTAATTAAGAATCCGTAAGATAAATTCACATGTTAAACTAGTCATAACAATCTTGATGCCTATATCCTATTTGGGTGTAGAGACAACCATAAAACTGATGCCAAATACGATTTAAAAATATCCTTAACGCCATCTATACTAACACATATCTCTGGTTTCAAGTGATCAATGTGGCTGTTGAAAAGTTGAATATAGTATATTTTTCTGTTTCTATGAGTTCCCTGTATATTAATTTAAAAATATTATTTTACTAACAGATTGTTATCTACGAATTATGTTTATATATATTTAAAAATAATAATCAAATAAGTTTATTTGAGAAAGGCAACCTTATTTGACTACAAACCTATCTAATATTTAGATCTGATTATTAGTCCCTGCCGAGACTAGTATTTTCAAGTGGCTCCTTGCAATTAAAAGCTGTTTTAGAAACGGTAGCAAATGTCTTATTCCACAGTTTAAGATTATGTCTTTATTAAATGTACTGTTCTTCTACTTTTTTGTCCTATTTTTCATTGGTGGACCAAATCTTTGCTGGTGATATTTTTTGTTTTAAGTTTAAAATATTTAAAGGAAAAAAATAAATAAATTTTGAAACCTTTTGTAATGTTATACTTAATGTTTTGAACAACTGCCACTATCCAAGCTCTAATTATTAGGAAATCCTTTTTCATGTGAAGTTTCCAGAATAGTGGTAGGGCAAGTTTCGGATTGGTTGCTGTAAATTGCATCTCGGAAGAAACCTTTATGATTTATTTTTCGCATTTAAAGGAACATTGGGTCTCAATAATACGGAATTTAAATGTGTTTCGCTTCTGAAAACTTTGGGAAAGTACTCAATATTTAACACCGTTTGAATTTTGCAGGCTGCAGTTCATGTGTTTGCTATTCTCCTACCGTTAATGGGTGCATGTTTGGGCAATCTCCTACTTTCAAATGAAAACCCTAATTTTAGCGGCATAGAATGGACTAAAATATTTCCTCTTATTTTTCCATTTAAAAAGACCCTTTTCCATTTAAAGATGAACAAAATTGTAATGTCATTCCAAACAAAACATCATACCAAAAGAGCAATGAATCAGCCAGAACAACAGATGACTGAAAACCAAAATAATGATACAAGTTATGCATAGATCAAATCTAACAAAACGTCTTGGAAAACCGTCAAGCAAAAGAAATCAAGAATATATGAATATATGTGCTATATTCATTTGATCTAAGCGCTTTCAGAACAATATTAGGGTCTTCATTAGTCATGGATGAAGCTTATAAAACATATGGATGATCAAAATCAAGATATCTATATCTTTCTAGTTTTCTACATACTCGATCAAATCGCTTAACGCTAGAAATGATCGGGCAATTCAACAGATCTCGATTCGGAAAGTTGCATCATGTCATGAATAAACCTGTTCAGGTTGAGAAACGAAGAACCTCCCTCCGCAACTGCTTTAAATGCCGCCTCTTTCAATTCCATGCCTCTTTTTCTCAGTTCCTCCGCTTTCGCACCGTCCATTAGTCCCCTCACACCTCTCTCAATCTCCTCCCTTTTGAGAAACGAAGAACCTCCCTCCGCAGCTGCTTTAAATGCCGCCTCTTTCAATTCCATGCCTCTTTTTCTCAGTTCCTCCGCTTTCGGACCATCCATTAGTCCTCTCACGCCTTTCTCGATCTCCTCCCTCTTGAGCACCGGATTTTCCTCAACATCCACTCCCTCAAAATCCATGCCAATCTTCCACACATCCTTGCAGAAGCGGCAGTCCAGAAACTGGTCAGAGAAAAAGGGCCACCCAAGCATGGGGATTCCCATGCTCATGCTCTCCAAACAAGAGTTCCACCCGCTGTGAGTAATAAACCCTCCTATGGAAAGGTGAGACAAAACTTTTACCTGAGGCGCCCATTTCACAATCACTCCCCGATCTTTCGTCCTCTCTTCAAAACCCTCCGGCAGAGTTGCAGGCACACCTCCCGCTATATCCATCCTCAACACCCACAGAAAGGCATGCTCGCTCTTCTCCAGCCCCATTGCCAACTCTTCCAGCTGCTCGTTGGATGTAACAGCGAGGCTGCCGAAGGAAACATATATCACAGAAGCCGGCTGTTGGGCATCGAGCCATTTCAGACAACTGTCGTCCTGCTCAAGAAGACTCGCTTGCTTGTTCACATCTTTTCCTTCCAGGAAATTGGGAAGAAAGACGGGCCCCACTGCCAAAGCAGGGCAGCCATTACAGGACAGCGCGCTTACAGTCTGAGTGGGTTCCAGCTCATCGAACGTGTTGACAAGCACATAGTCTGCCTTACTTTGAAATTGGGACTCGCGAAGAAACCACTGGAAGTAAACGTCCGATGTATCCGTAGCGCGATAGAAGGAACACAGATCACTCGGCAACAGAGGCGGAAGATTACCGGGCAAGCAAGTGATCACTTTACCTTCCCTCTTCAAATGCTCCACTGCAATAAAAAACTTTCAGCTATTACAAATAGTTTTGAGCAATCAAAACAAACTTGAGGAATACTTACTAGCATACATTTCGTACCTTTGACAGGAATGTGTCCGCGGGAGAGGAGGAGGTTGGAGTAGCACTGGGCAATAGAAGAGGCGGCGCACATTGGCCAGAAGATAACTCGAGGCAATCCCATGTTGTTGGCCACTTGACAAGTGCAAGACATAAAGGATTCCGTTATAATGCAAGTGATGGGAGGAGCTCCCTCCGCTAAGCCGCACCGCAAATGATGCTCCAACACTGGCCCAAGATTTTCTATTGCGATTATGCTCTCGGCCGCATTGGAGAGACCAGCATGATCTGGCGGCAACCCATCTGGAATGGTGAGAAACTTGAATGTTTCATCATCATTGTCTATAGCAGCTCCTTTAAACATGCGATTGTGACTCGACTCCGTGTTGACGAAGGTGATGAAAACCCCTCGTGAAGAGAGGAGGTGGGCGAAATTAAGAAGGGGATTGATGGTGCCTTGCGCAGGGTAAGGTACCACTATTGCGTGCAGGCCATTCATCTTCATGCCTTTCTAATTGCTTGGAAAGAGTTGAGTCTGGCATTGATATATGCACAAGGAATCGTAGATTGTTTGGTTGAAATGGTAACGTGAAGAACACGAAAACGATCACGAAAAGCCACTCTTATTGGGTAATTCGAAATGGGTGAGCTGGTTGCTTATGTCATTCGTACAGATGACTCAGCCGGCTTTATGTTTAAATAATCTGCTCGCCCTTTCAAACAATCCCAAGTACACATTGGGAAAATGTGGTCAAAAGGAATCGTAGATTGTAGGTTGAAATGGTAACGTGAAGAACACGAAAAGCCACTCTTATTGGGTAATTCGAAATGGGTGAGCTGGTTGCTTATGTCATTCGTACAGATGACTCAGGCGGTTTTATGTTTAAATAATCTGCTCGCCCTTTCAAACAATCCCAAGTACACATTGGGAAAATGTGGTCAAATCATTGAAATATTTCAATGTTTATCGGATCAGATCCTGAAAAAGACAATCCAAAGAATCAGAAGTAGAAAGTCGAAATATTTTAAGCTGTTTATTAAGAATCCGTAAGGAAATTTCATATCTTAAACAAGTAACAATAGTGATATATCTTGTTTGCGTGTAGGGACAACCATAAAACTGATTCCCAATACTATTTAAACTAGCAATCGCACCTATGTGTGCAATGGGTACGCCCAAGAGGTGTGCACAGTCAATTAACAAAAATTTAAGTCTATTTTTTGCAACATTAATGAAGTACATGAGCTCAATTTTTTTGATGTTTAATAGAAAATGAGGTCTTTCTCTCTCTCTCTCTATATATATATATATATCACTTCCTCTCACTCTTCCTCTCCATATATTGAGTTATCTTTCCCCCTCTCTCCCTTTCTCCATCTATATTTCTCTATATCTACTTGTCTCTACCTCTCTCTCTCTCTCTCTATATATATATATCTTTTGTGTTCCTCTTTCTCTTTCACTTTATCTACTTTTCTACATTGCTTCTCCTCTATCTCTATATATGTATCCCTCTCTCTCTCCCCCTCTTCATAGACATCTTGGTAGATATAGACTAATAGTTTTTATGTGCCAAAATATTTCCCTTTACAACTAATGCTACTTATAATGGATATAACTCTTCCTTTTACTGTAATTGATTAAATTTTAATGAATAAGCTAGATGTATTGACTCTTTGTTGTCTTGATTATTTGTGGATAACTTGTGATCTAAGTAGCCTCAATAAGTAAGAAATTGGTGAGAAGTATTTATGATAGAATTAAAGAAAAATAATTTGTAAGCCTTGCCATAACCCTTGTTAAATACATAACCATGCTATTATTTAAAATATATATTTAATAATTTGCGTTATATAAATATAATATAATATAATAATGATAGACATTGTCTTATATTTCATATTTATGAATACAACCATACAGTCATTAAATTTGATGCCTGACATTGAAGAATTGCCTTCCAGAAAAGATTTGTGGCACCGGGGAGTGCCTAATCAACCGTGAATACTTTCTCCGTTTCTTGAGCTGATGTGTTTTCCTTGTATTTTTCCATACAAATACTCCCCAAAGCTGGTGACAAGTTCAAAACATAGTCATTTCAATGATCAAATAAATCTCTCTTTGGAGAAATTAAGTGAGATGGGCAATCCCTTTCTGAGACTCGGTTGTAACTCATCTTGCAAAATATTTGTATGTTGAGAGAGATGGACGATCCCTTTCTCAGAGTCAGTTGTAACTTATCGTTCAACACTGGATCACACCTTCCTACTTCGTCATAATGTGTGGATGCGAAAAATCAATATTCGTGCTCACAAGGGCGTAAGTATGCACTCTTCTCCCCAATCTTCTTACATTTCTAAGATCATCAACATATATTGTTGGTATCTCTAGCATTTTTGTGTCCATAAATAGAGTTGAAGAAGCACTATCAGATGTTTCCAATAATCAAAGATGCAGATATTAAGAAAGCTCTTAATTTGCCTGTCGAAGCGTATATTTTTTGGGAAAATTATGTCTTCACTTTGAGTATACATGAGGAAAAATGTTGATTTTGAGAAATCAAAAAGGTTGTTGAGTTATAAATATCAATCCATTTGTCGTGTATGTTATCAGATGTGAGAAAGCATTCAAATTTGGTGTGTTAGGGAAGTTGCAAACTGGAAGTTACATAGTGGGTGAGTAGGCGAATCTTACATAGAAGTTTCGCAAAGAATAGAGGGAATTCCTAAACCAAATAAGATTCCCAGTGCGCTTAACTATAGAGTTCTCTCCATGGTTAGGTCCACTCTATAGTTAAGCGCATTCGCGCTGGAGTAGTATTGGGATTGGTGACCTCCATGAAAGTCTCGGTGCTTCACCTCTATGAGCATCACCTAGATGCAATGAGTGCTAAGTGTTCCATTCATTCTCATGAGAGATGAGTTCTTGTGAACCACTACTCATAAAACATGGGTCAACAAGTTTGACTTAAAAAACTACATAGTTGAATCCTCATAACAATATCACAATTTGACTTGCTTTGAAAAATACCTCCTACTTATAATTTTATTAATTAATTTTATTTGTAATAATATAAATTATATTTTAAGTTTTACTAACATTTAGAATATTAATTTTATCAATATAATTTTTTAAAATTAATAACATCTTATTTATTATTAAGATCTGTATTTTTTAAAAATTATTTATTTTAAATAGGGAAAATACTGCATTCATTTTACATAAATATGTTATTACATAGTTTGTTATTAGTTTCAATTTTAATGAGAAATAATACATATTAATTAAGATTGTTAAAGAATGTCCATTAGCTCTCAATCTCCCTCACTTGATTTGTAGAGTATTTTAGATAGATAATAAAAATAGGTGTTGCTTTCAATCACCAACCTCAAAATAACTGAATAGAAATTTGTCAATAAACGGATTCTGAAGCTTCAAAAGCGCGCAAATTTCTATCACGAAGTCCAGCTTCTCTCACGCCTTTGTCATCTCAATCTGACGATGCTTATGGGCTACTGTAAGCATAGAAACGATGAAATTCTCATCTACAAATTCATGACCAACGGCGACCTAAGTAACCTACTCTATTGCCTCTGCCATGGTCATGTGCTCCCATTGAATCACCGCTTACAGATCGCGCTCAACAAGAATATAAACTACAATGAGCAAGTGATGGAGCAAAATTCTCTTGTGACATGTAAAACAAGAATTTACAACAAATTTGTTAAACTTGAAATATATTAAATTACTGTGAGAGGTCCCAATCTCGAGAATAGCAAGGAGAACATAATTCTTGCGCAACTTCTTTGATCTGAACTTTGTTGTCATAATAGAGCCCACCGTCTAATGTTAATGAAGATGCCAAGTCGGGTCAAGCTGAAATAACGAGTGTGACTTGTGGAAGTTGTGAGAAGGCCGCCAAAGATCGAAAAAAATCAAGAGCATTTGACAGAGATATGCGGTATTTGTTTGGAGCTCAACGCGATTCCAAAATCATCTCGCCATCAAACTTCAAGACTTGTGTGTAGAAGAATGACAACGTCTTTGACTGGAAAACACTTTTATGCTCCGAAAAAGAGCTTTCACATAACAGGAGAAAGTATCTATGCAATTAGTTATAATTATCCATGCCTTGGTTGTGCTCGTCGTTCTAGAATCCACACTGCCTCTCGTACTCAAAGTTCCCCTCAACAAGTATGGTTTCTCTCTCCTGTGCAAGGCAGTTATAATTTATTTTCTCTAGACATTGACAACAGAGATACCAGGCGCCATCGCCATTCTGAGATGAGTTTCACGCCATCACAGCAACCCTAGTCAACTTTCAACAGCTTCTTGACATCACCTCCAAGTATGACCTCATTAATTTATTCTTGCATTCCCTCTGATGTGATTGATACTGATCTGGTTACCTCCTCCCACACGCCAAATTTCTATCTACTTTCCTCCTCTAACAATATCGGTCTTATCACTGTCAACCATCCTCTATCCTTTCGATGTCCGGTCGGCGTAAAATACAACTTTGGTGGTCTTGAAAATATGAATGGCAAGGATCGTCCCAATGGTAGTCATTCATTTTAAACAAACTTTGGACTGTTGATTTTCAATTTGAGCTCCTCCTCATATAGGGAACGCCTTCGGCGTAAATATCCTTACACCATCAATACTAATGTATATCTGTGGTGTCAAGTGATCAATACAACTGTTGAAAAGTTGAATATAGTATATTTTAAGAAAATCTACTTAAAATAGGTTTCTAGGTTTCTGTGTTGACTGTATATTAATTTAAAAATATTATTTTACTAATCAATTGTTATCTATGAATAATGTTTATATATATTTAAAAATAATAATCAAATAAGTTTCTTTGAGACAGACAACCTTATTTGACTACAAACCATATTAGATAGGATTATTTAAAATATTAAGAAAAATTGTTCATAATTTTTACATATTTTAATTACTTTTATTTACTTTTTAATTCAATATATTTTATAAAAAATCATTTTAAATATTAAAAAAGTTGAATAAAGGATATTTTAGGAAAATCCACTTAAAATATTTTCAAATCTAATAGTTTGAAATTTTCTCTATGTTAATATTAAGTCTAATCATTAAAAATATTAAGTTGACTATAACATATTTTAAGAAATTTCTCTTACCTACTTTGAATTGTAGAGTTTGAAAATGTTCTACTTAGGTTTATAAGTTTCATGTATATTGACCGAAAATTAATGTAAAAGTACCATATTATAGGTGGCGGGTTATTATTCATAAGGTTTGCTTATACATATTTAAAAATAATAATAATTAAACAAGTGTATTTGAGACATGTAACATTGTTTGAGTCCAAGCCTACCTAATATTCAACTTTTCTTATTTAGAATAATAAGAAAATTCATTCAAATTTTTACATATTTTAATAATTTTTAATTACTTATTGACTAACTTTTTGATTTAGCCATCAAAATAAAATTGTGGATCACCACTGTAGCTTCTATACCTTTCACATGAATATGTCTGTACAAAAAGAGGAGGTTGATGTTGGACTAAACAATAGAAGAACCATCACAGATTGTCCAAAATATTACTCGAGGCAATCTTAACTTTTTGGATACTTCATTACTGCAAGACATGAAACTTTTTTTATTATACAAGTGATAGGAGGAGTTTTGTGCACATCAAATTATACTCCAAGATAGGACCAAGTTTTCCCATCGTCCTTACATACTCAACAAGATCAAGTGGTAACCCATCAAAAATGGTGATAAACTAAATATTGGAGTGGAGTGTTTCACTGAGACTAAACACATCCCATTAGTAGGCTAAGACACCATTTATAAGAAGAAGGAAAATGGAGGTCTTGGGACTTGGAAAATAGTGAATAAATACCCCTAGGTGTCCAACTTATGTGGAAAATGAATACAAACCCAATTGTGAAGTGGTAACAATTATTGTAAAATAAATTTTTGGATACAAACACATCTACCTAGATCATGCCCAATGCCAATCCACTAGGGGGATAACACATATGGAACATTATGCAATGATAGAAAAATTTGATAATGAATCATCTCTTTGGGGTAATCAACAATGGATGTAAAGCATGTTTATGAACCAAAGTAGAGTAGCTCTACTCAATTGGCTCACAACCACTAATGGCTAGCTAATGGGATATAATAAATCACATTAAAGGATGCTTTATAGTATATATTTATAGAAAAATAAAACTATAAATGATCATTCTAACACGTGAAAAAGCATGGAAACTCTTCCCATATTGATTGATATTTTTTTTATTAAATTAAGCAGGGAAGAACCCCAACCTGTTATAGTTTTTATCAAACCATCTAAACCTGAACTAGGACATAACTAGTTATAGAAACAACAAAATAGAGCATCCAACCCAGAAAATGATAGAGTTGGAGCCATCTTAGAACTAAGCAAATGAAAAAGAGTTTGTTTTCAAAAAAAAAAATCAAGAACATCTAATGGAGGGTATGTGCAAGATCATGGGGGGCCAAAAAGTGGCGATGTGAAAAAATCCACTTTTCACTCGTCCAAAAGCGCATGAAAGTGCTTGTTGACTTTTTAGTAGGCCTGGGTGTTAGTACACCTGGGAAAACCTAACACCAAAGCACAAGCCTAATCGGGTACATGATTTTTTTGGGTACCTGAAAATATCAGGTACCCGAAACCTATGGCATAAATCAAAAACCCGCGGGCCACTTTCCTCATTTCTATCATCGCTTTAGGTTTCCAAAATGGCTAGAAATATCATATACATGATTTTTTTGGGTACCTAATTGCTCCAACAACAAATTTGACTCCACTGTTTATCCGGTAAGTAAATTTGTGTTATGTCTAGATTGATTTTTTTCATTTTCATGTTAAATGTAGTTTTTTTGGTAAAAATGGGGTTTTGTATTGATTTTTTTAATAATATATGAAATCAATTTGAAATTTATATTTGTTTATTATTT
>MU226911.1:2466653-2477824 GCA_018584345.1 Thuja plicata
TTACATGAGTATTGGATCTTGGGTATGGTCCAAAAGAGTATATATTAAATATTGGGGAGGATTTAAAGATCCCAAAAGGGTATCTAAATCATGTTTTAGTTTCCTTAGTTATTTGGGGAATGTTGGAGAAAATGACAAAATAGTGACGTGTGTGGGCTACTAGCTTTAATGGCTGAATGTGAGATTTGGGTAAGGGATTGGTTATCTAGACTTAATGGGTTGATGGAACATGGTAGATAGGCCATAAGGAGATTATTTATGGATTTGAAATGAAGGTTGAATTTTTGAGTGAAGATATGGTGATTGGGAAGCACTAGGAGCACTTGGGGTAGCCTAGAAGGTGAGTCCTTGAGGGGGATTTGGAAGTGAGAAGTTGTTAAAAATAGGAGATGGATTGTTTTCAGACATGATCAATGAGGTCACCAACCACCACCTCTGCATCATATATGTTGGGAGTCTTCAAAAGGCCATGGAGGTGTATTGAAGGATTAAGGATAATCAAAATCAATGAACAATCAGAGATTGTATTCATGATTTTGAACAAGAAATAAGAGTAAAAGAACGATGGTTGGATGTTCCAAATGATGTTCAAGGTTGATTCAAAATCCAATAAGTGATTGGTTGGGTTATGAGTTCAGCATTGGTTGAATTGAGTCTAAGGATGGAGGGCAGGAGTTCAAATTAATTTGAGTCATGATGGCTAGACAAGGAAGTGAATTCCTTAAGTTGAATTACATTAGAAAAAATTCTTTGACCATAAAGAAATAGAAAACAAACATACAATAAGTTAACACCAAACAAATTATTAAGATATGATATTTTCAAAATAACGTAGTATTCTATTTTAGGAATATATATAAAACATTACCGCGGGTATTTGAGCTACCCGTCTATGTGTACTATAACAAGCACTCCTTGGTGTGCTTGTACCACCAGCTACACCCTGCAATGTATATTATTAATGTATCAATTTAGATTCTTCTATACATAAAATTTTATTTACTTTTAACATATTTAGGTAATTAATTAGAATAACATGTCAAAACATAAATTTAATCAAACCTGTGTCGGCTCTAAAAAATACACCATCGACAACAAATCATCTGTGAGGGCCACATCCTCAGTAGTGGATGTCTGACATCTTTTTCTACAATGTACACATGAATGGGATGTTGAACCTTCTGCACTCGCCTGGCTATCTACCCCATGACATATACCATTACAACTGATGCAGATATGCTCAATGGGCTAGGCTAAACCTGGAAATGTATATGATGATAATCGATCTCGCATAGGATGAGATGATCCTAATGGTGCATCTGATGGTGATAGACCTGGCACAGGATGGGATGATCCTAATGGCACATCTAATGAAGATGGAGGTGGCACTAATCCATTCGCTCCAACTAACTGACTACCATGCTGGATAATGACATCAGTCAATGATGCAGTAGCATGAAGAGTCTGTATATCCATAGACTCCTTCACCACTACGGGGACCACAACATGAATGAGGGGTTTTCTCACAGTATGCCTCCTCTCTTGTGGTTGGGTAATCCTATGTTCCCCAGGTCTATCCTGTGCAGAGCCTCTCCCTCTACCCTGGAACTCACAAAAGTCAAAGTAATTTAGCTTCTCACCAATGATAAACTCACAGTATAGCTTCCTCAAAAAATATAAAGGAACCTCATTATTATTACAAGCTGGTTGGTCAAATACCATTTACCACCTATCCCAAAAAGCTGATTTCATCCCCCTATGAACACACCAATGTATAGGAAATCATTTTGTATTAATTTCTAGGGAATTTCTAGTATTAGGATCGGTGAAAAGGGCACATATGTCACATTTTTCTATGCCTTTTCTTTTCACATCCTCATAGGATAAACCATCAGCATAAAATGTATGACACCTATCCCTCCATGAACCCCTTTTTGTTACCTCTTGAGACGCCTCATTTTCACTATTGGACATTTTTTCTAATGTAGTGGCGAGGGTAGAGTGATGTTGAAGACCAGAAGCCTTCAACCTATATACCAAAATATTAATTTGTGCACTATTTTGGTTAAGGCATTGCACAAGGTCTTCTTGTGATGCATCTACATGACCTAATGACACATGTGGAGGGTGTATGGGTGGCGATGGTTGTGGAGGAGTAGAATTTTGTGGAGGGTTTATGGGTGGAGATTGTGGTTGAGGGTTTATGGGTGGCGAGGGTTGTTGAGGGTTTATAGGTGGCAATGATGATGCTTCTACGGGGGTTGCTCTTTCATTTCATTTTCATCTTTTTGGGTTGTTTGATGAGTCTAGAATGAAATTAATAAAAGAAAACAAAAAATCAATAAAATAGCCTAATTTGATTACAATTGCAAAAAAAAAAGAACAAAAAAAACAAACTTACCTTTGTTACGGGGCGCCATTGGTTGAAAATCTCGATTAAATTATGGTTTGTGCAAAACACGATCGGGTTTTGCTACTGTTTAAACTCCTCCACACTTCTGCTCCATGGTTTAGGCATTAAAAAATGGCCTAAGCCGCGGGCTGTTATGTTTTTGTTATGTTTCTCATAACCCGATCGGGTTATTAAAAACTCAATGAGTCACATATAACCCGATCGGGTTTTGAGCCGCACACAACTTTTTATGATATATTATAGGCTTGGTTTACCAAGCCTAGAACAATTTAAAATTTTCAATAACCCGATCCGGTTATTGAAAATTTGAATTTTTTAAAGGTGTGTCCACTTTTTTGGTCCACAACTTGGTGCACACACCCATATCAAGAAGCATTTTCGAAGTGTTATCTTTATGTTTCATGTTTGATTTGCCTTCTGAAAGAGAAATTAAAATTAATTACATTAATTGGTGTGTTGTGTACTTGATCATCGTCCATTGATAGGATTGAATGGTTTATAGTTTATCTAAAGGATAAAATATTGTCTCACAAAGTTGTACATGAGGGTTTTACGAGGGGTGACTTTGTGCCCAACGAAGATAAAGGACTAGACTTATTCATGAAAGATACAAATTGAAAACTCAATCATTAATCTTAGTAGAATTAGATAGATAGCATATAAGTAGAATCACTAATAGAAGTGAATCAAGTTGTAGCTATAGGGTAAATATAAGATATCAGAAGAAGTAGGCCAGATAATATCAGTACAAGATTATATCTCAAAAAAAAGTAGAATCAGAAGTAGAGGAAATCAATAGAAAAGAAATTGGTAGATAAAAAAATAGAATGAAATATTAGAAAGAAAGTTAGAATCACTCAAAGTAGAAGAAGAATCAAATAATAAAATTTATTTCAACAATTTATGCCATCTTGATAGATTACAAATAATAGGGCAAGAAATCAATCTACTATAAAAGCTTCAATGAAAAGAGATAGTTTGAGAATAGGTGTACTCGCCTAGGTTTTGCACTGCCTTAAGTGTAAGGGAGTGAACCACATATTAGTGATTCTTGTTAGTTGGCCAAGACAGTTGGAGAAGTTGATCATAGAAACTAGCATACTCTTAGAATTTTCCAATCTATTTATTTGGGAACCAACACATCAATGTGTACACGTGAAAACATATCTTTGATTACTAGGAAACAAGATGACATAGAACAAACAAAATTAAGCATTTAGTCAATACAAAAACAATAGAGAAAGTTCCAAGAAAATACCCCCAACAATTTTTGCAAACATTCAACAAGGGGTTAATGAATTTAAGGAAAATAAAAAGTAAGGATGATCATTAATGAACAAGACCAAAGAATACACATCAATAACACATAACAAGCTCTCAATTCCTGGAACTCTTAGTGTAGAACTTGTGCTCTGATATTAGATGTAACACCCCACCAGGAAAACTAAGAGGACAATATATAAATACTAAAGAACATGGCACTTTTTTGTACAACAGTATGATTTCAACTTGAGATAATGATACACATAATAGAACCAGTTAAATGATGCAATGCATATGTGTTGAACATTAAAATATATTGTTAATAAGATAATAAACAAGTTAAATCATCATTAATCTATGTTCATATTAAACCTCAAATTCATATGTTCCAAATCCATAACCAAAATAATATATAATGACATATCATTAATCAACTTCAACCTATCTAAATTTAGATATTATAGCTTAATAAATCATAGATACACATTCCAGATACATTTACATTATTCTCTACAAAGAGTACGCAATTACATTTACAATGATTCATAATGAAAATAATCATACAAAATTGTATAATAATAGTCATTTGTCCACAAGAAGCATGAAACTGATGTAGAGGTACCGTAAAGATTTAGAGCCCATCCAAAAGCTCACACAATAACCCTCAAACCTCAATGGATAAAAGATTTACCACCCAACCACATGAAGCCCTGAGGCCCACCCTTATGAGCTGGGAGATAGAAACAAGGCCACACACCACACAAACACCTAACATGAAAATCACAAAGAAAGAAAATACATGACATGAAGACTCATAGCAAATTCAACATGCGATACTAGAGACGAACCATAAGGGTAAATTTTATGCAACTATTATGTACAAATCTTAGTAATTGGGATAGTAGGATGATTATCATTTTACAAATGTGATAATAAAACACCTATGAGATAGGGATTATGAGATGGAGGTGGAAATGTATGGTGGTGGATAGGGATGAATATGAGGATGGAGGATTTCTATAAGTGGAATGAGGACTTGAAAGATAATATTAATGCCTTTTACACATAGTTTTTGTTTCTAGGTTTTCACCATATGTCCTTATCTAAGGCACTTCATTACCAATTTTTGACCATTAGATAATTATTTCTCTTTGTTTTTTTAATTTTTTATATTTTCTATAGTAAATTTTTTAACTTTTATGATTTTTTTTGGATAAGTGGGGTACAATACTATGACTCAGGTTTATAACTTCTTTTGATGAATGATATTCATTTTACCATTCAATGGCTCACCTTTTAGTATGGAAAAATAGTATGTCCATGGGCTATAATTTTTTGTAATCAAACAATGGACACGCCAATTTGGCTCAAATTTACCCTTTTTTTTTATCACGAACCTATTGTACGCTTTGATTTTATCTCAATATGAGATCACCCACCTGAAATTGCCAAGGGAAGATTTTTTGTCATAACTTCTCTTAAGCTTATTTTGATACACAACCTAATGGATGAATATAATTTTTATCTTTTCTCATATAGTAGGTCTAGTTGCGTGAGTCACACCCTTTGATAATCCTCGTCATTGACTAGATGCTTTTGAAACACATATACGGATGATAATTTGACCTCAATTGGTAAGATTGCTTCAAAACCATAGAAAAGAGAGTATGAGGTGGTTCCTGTAGGAGTGCAGATGATATGTCCAAAGGGAGGGATTAATATAGAGATGTTACTCACAGCCATTTTTAATGAAAACCTTTTTGAGTATCTTCAGTATGGTTTAATTGGTTGTCTCATCTTGGTTGTTACCTTGGGTGTAATATGGGCGGGAAAAATGATGCAATATATGGAACTAGATATATAGTTTTGTTATATGATAGTTTTTGAATTGTGTGACTTTATCTGTGAGAATGGTGGAGAGGATATAAAAATGGCATATGATGTGGTAGAGGATAAATTTAGATATTTGGACACTTATGGTGAGAGAGAGAGAGAGGGGAGAACTACTTCCAACCACTTTGTAAATTATTTTGTAGTTGTGATAATATACTTTTGTCCATCGGATGAGGTGGGGTGGATCTTACCAATGAGATAGAGGCCCAAACATGAAAAGTGCCATGGAGTGATAACAACATTCAAATATTTCAATGGCATGTGGATTACATATTCATTTTGCTAACAATTTTGACATCTTTTAACAAATTCACAGGCATCATGTTCCATGGAAGGCCAATAGAATTTAGCCTTGACAAATTACTTAGCTAAGACCATAATACTCACATGGGAACTATATGTTCTAGCACGAAACTCTTGTAATGCTTGGACAACTTCATTAATGTCTTAACATTGAGAGAGTATGTTAGGATAGCCCCCATGATATAGGGTATTGGTGTAATAGGAGGATCATAAAATGATATTTTGGCATTGGGTTCAAGTGAGATACGGGGATATAATATTGGCTTTTAAGTAGGCATATATGTCACATGGTACAAAGGGAAATAAGGACCAGCCAACACATACAATATTTCTACATATAATGTGTCATAAGTTGGTTCATGTAATTTATCAATTGAGAACTCATATTCTGTCGCATCATGTGGAACCTCTAGGAGAGAACCAATGGTGATCATAACATCTATTGCTTTATTCTATAACTTGGGAACTTGGGTGAACTGTAGGATTTGGAAATATTGTTATCAAATTGTCCATCATTTTCTTATATGGCATCATCTTATCATGTGTTTTGTTTGGTATTTATTTGTAACTTGCTTGATTATGCACTATGAATCCCCAAAGATTTTTAATTTGGTGATGTTCCATTAAACTATTGTTTTGGGTCCTATCCACATACTAAATATCAAATTCATTTAGTAACATGACCCATTTAGCCATACAGCTTGTGAGTGTAGTACTGTAAAGTAAATACTTGAGTGCATATATCTTTTATATGAGTTTTATAGTATGAATAAGCATGTAGTATCAAATATTTTAGGTTTAAAACACCACCAAAGTGCATGTATCTTCTTGGAATAAATGTGTGAAAAGTTGACACTTGTCTTCTACCTACACATTAAATCTATGGATGGATTGTTGTTTTCCTTATAGACTATGTAGTTGAAAAGGGTTCTTGGGGGAGGAATTTATAAAATAGTTGTGACCTTATGAGGTTCCACCTCTATGACTCTCCTAGATAAAATGAATCCCAAGATCTTGGATGATGTAACCCCAAAGATGTACTTTTTTGGCTTTAGCCTTAATTGATAGTTTTTAGGTGATCAAAGATGCATTCAAGGATCTTGAGATGATCAATCCCAATTTTTTATTTTTCCAAGAGATCATCTATGTAGTCTTCTAAGATTTTATGGATTATGTCATGAAATTAGACAATCATTTTTCTTTATTATATTTCTCTCACATTCTTCAGACCAAAAGGTATCACATTATACCATAAGGTACCTAATGTTATTGTGCAGGCTATCGTATGTTGATCTTCTTCTGCAATATGGATTTTTTAATACCCAAATAATTCATCCATGAGTAATAGCATCTCCTTTCCCATTGTGAGGTCAACTAGCATGTCGATGTTGGGTAATAGAAAGTCATCTTTTAGAGAGAGAGAGAGAGAGAATGCGCTTGAAATGTTGAACCATTAGAAGCATAGAGTGTGACATCTGGATTAGCCAATGCTTCGCCTAAGATTTTCTGAAGTAACCTAATCTCCTCTTCTGCACTCTCACTTTGTTTTGGTTCCTCTACACGCAAGATTTCAATCTCTTTTTTCATTCTTTGAATTTTTCCCAACTGGTTCTCACTCTCTACACGCAATGATGTAATTTTCTGTCTCAGGGATTTGATAATTTGACCAAGTGGATTTTCTTCATCTTCTCGCAATAATCTCATCTCTTCTTGCATATTTTTTAGTAATTCCAAATTGTTTCTCAGCCTTTGCCATAAGTATTTTTTTTTCTTCCTTCACCCTGTGAAGTTCATATAAAAGACATGTATGGTAATCTTCACAGTATTTAGGAGGCACATATTGGTAACAATTTGAGTGATAGGAATCAGAAAATGCACACCCTTCTTCGCCAATATATATATAGATGGGCAACCTGAAATAGATCTAGAAGTAGAGTTTCTCCCTTTGCTTCGGGCCATTGCAAATTAGAGAAAGTTTTATGCTCTTCCCTCCAAAAAAATAGCTTATTTCAATGGTCATCCATGATTTTTTTAAATGGCTGATTGGTTGCCTTTGCTTCTTTCAATGGCCATCGATGATTTTTTATGCAATCTTCCAACCGTTCATACATAGTTATTATAATTTAATACCCTCCTAGTACATAGGTGTTTCAAGTGAGTGAAATTGTACTCTCTCTCTCTCTCAATCCTCCTTTGTTCTTAGTTTTTTAGAACCCAATCATATTTTGAGTAAGTAGGAGCATGGAGCGATTATGTTCTCATAACCCGATCAGGTTTTGAGTAATTAGGAACACAGAGCCATTATGTTCTCATAACCCGATCGGGTTCTATGGAATTAGGAGCTTTGTTTGGTTCAACGGTCTTAAAACATCCATTGTAAGTTGTTTAGAGGTCCCACAACTATTTTTCTTTTGTTTAACGATAGGAACAAATAGGTTTGCACTTTTTTGCATGTTTTTCTTTGCAATGATTGAAAATTGTGTTGTTATTTGTGTTTTTAATGTTATTTTATCATTGTAAGTTGTCATTTCAAGAAAATGGTTATATTTTTTCTATTTGATGTTCACATGATATTATTTGTAGGGTCCATTCAATACGAACAATGGAAAAGAACAAAAGAGGAACAATTGAACAATGAGAGACAGAAAAGGAAAGACAAAGGGAGCGCATGAGGAGAATACGACAAGGTACATCATCAAATGCAAGCAATGTAAGTGATGAAAATGTTAATGTTAATGTGACAAATGCATCATTTTAATTTGATGTCATTAATGAACAAAATGCACATAATGAAAATGAAAATCATCAACATACACCAATTGAACTTATGGGTATAAATGCACCTAATTTATCTAATGAAAATGTAGAGCATGCAACTGTGTTAACACCTCCGAGAATAATTAGTAGAAAACCAAAGTTTCTAATTGACATTGATGAAAATATTTTGAGGCCAATGCATGATAAAATGTCGGAAATAAATTGTAGAAGAATTGTTAAAAATATTTGGAATAACTATTTTGAAAAATTAAATCAAAGTGGAAGATGTCAAGTAGTTGTTGGAATGATTAAGAATCTAAAATTGAGAAAGACAATGACAATAAATGCACAAACAATTGTGTGATGGTGCAACTCTACGATGGGAATAGGTTATGAAGTTAATAGGTTTTTTTGGTTGATAAACGAGTCTAACATTGGAAACTATCTAGATTTTTATACACTTACAGGATCAAGTGACATGCACTCATTTAGAAGTTCAAATGCAACATCATTGGGTATTTATACTAGATTAATGGTATGTTTTTTCTTTTCTTGTATGAATTTTGCGTGAGATTAATGCGAATCATAAGAGTGGGTTGATGAATGGTCTTATACACCTTTGCAATTACTTGATACATATCAACTTCCCAGAGCACTACAATTAAGCCAGTTTGAAGCATCAGTAGATTTTGATCACATATCTGACCTAGTTGAACCAGGTAATTTCTCAATTTATTCTTCAATTTATTTCTCAATTTCTCAATTTTGTAAGTGTTTAGGGTGTTAACTTATCCCTCTATAAATTGTAGGTCATATATATGCAGTTTTTGCAGATGAGAACAATGAGGGAGGTATTGCTTACTTTTTGTGTCATTTTATTAAGGGAAAAAAGAAATTGACAACTACAATCACTGATGGAGAGGGTATTGAATACCCAATAGGATCCATTGTTGTGACAGGGACATGGCTTAGAAGGTTTGCTATCAAAATATAATGTATTCTTGTTTGACGACTTTGAGACATCTTATCATCATTCTATTACACTTTGTATGTTGAATTTTGTATTCATTTATGCACCTATGAAATGTAGGTACCCTATCGCAAAATCCAAGAATTGGTTGTTTGAGGACTATGAGACACATAGCCATATTTTGCATTACTCGAACCTTCTTGTTGCAACAAATATTGAATTGATAAAGTATATAGGTAGGCCTCGTAATAAGAATTTATGGAAACTTTGTGAATCTAAACATGAGGCAATACATGACACAATAAGGGTTAGAGCCAATCCAGAAGGTTTGTTAAATTAGTTATGGGCCATCATGAAGAATCATTCTACAAATTGTAGAAATATTTTGACAATTTTGTATATAAATTTTGCAAAATAATCTAACTTCACCTTTTTGTAAATATAAATGACTATGAAGTGGTCCACATGCATATTTGGAGACCACATTTTGTATATTGAAAGAAGATCAAATTGTATATAAAAGTGGCCATGGGTTGATTTGTATATACCGAGGTGCCAAAATGGGTCATGCAGTGGATATCTCATGTTTTTGTAAATTGTAATAATGGTTCATGTAGTTGATATCATGTTTCTCTAAATTGTAATAATGGTTCATACAATGGATGACTTGACGATGGACCAAAATGATTCTAAGGGTTTTACATGGTTGTTTAGTCCAATTAGAAATGTCTACAATAACTATTAATAGACATCTTCAAACTCAACCATAAACTATACTTCCATTGGTGATCCTAACTCCCCAAAGGACCCCAAACTAATCCAATCATCCATTCCCCAACATCTCAACTCATTCTTGTATGCATTCTATCTCCCTTCTCCAAACTATCCCGACTTGCACAGTCTACTAGTACATCAGTGAGGACTTTTATATTCTTTCTCAAAATTGTTCCAATAAAATTTGCAACCTAATTACACATTTGGATACCTTTTTCAAGATTCATAACATATCTCAAGATCAACCCTGGGTGTTTTTGACCAAGTAACTCAAAACTACCTTTGTCACTAAACTAAGAGGGCTAATTCGACCCATTTTACAAAGAAACCATGCCTGTTTCTCAACACCATACTTTCAGACTTTCAACAGTGTCATAAAATGATCACTCACTAAGGATTCCACCATCAATTTGGTCCTAAGAACGTTCACAACCATGGCGGAATGAAGTGTCCCAAAGGTGCACTAAGCACAATTGGGAAGCGATATTTCGAGGCTCATATCTCAAACCTCGTGAGACATATGAGTAAACCATTAGATGATATAGGACCATGTTACTGTTATAAACTGAATTTGCGCCTCTGATCTCAAGCTCTCTTGGTCTTGATAATCCATTATAACAAGGGAATCATCTCCAGGTTGTGGGACCTATGCTAACCGAGATGAGACCTCTAGATTCTAGGCTGGTTCCTCTTGGATAATCACCTTAATTTGCTTCTAAACAGGAAAGTAAAACTTTTGAGGGAAAGGGATAGAAGGAGTGCATGGAAAGGGAAATGACTGAAAGCAAACTACCTACT
>MU226911.1:2492922-2511988 GCA_018584345.1 Thuja plicata
CTCCCTGATGGGTTGACTAGTGAGTAGCCACATTCACTAGGCAGTTCAATTCCATCTTTCCAGTTACACTTTTTGTGTGGTTCACAATGAGACATAAGTTCTCATTGGGTGAGATAATCACACCCTCCCTCTCTCACTTAACTAAGTGATGTCTCTCTTAGCGTGATCTTAGGGTTGATAAAGACTTAAGTCCCTTGGGGGCTTGAGGGTTTCTTTATCCCTTTTGGTTCCAATGAGATTGTATTTTCTGTATATTCTCCTTTACCAAGAGTTTGTGTTGAGCTCATACTCTTGCTAAAGTGGGGGCTAAATGTATAGTCAAAAAATGGAAGCACTTCCATTGTAGATGTGTTTATCCTTCTGAGTAAGTGGTTTGGGGTCATGGAAAGTTCCTTGAATGGGTTCCTGATCTTGACATGGCTTCCTCCCTGTTTTGTTCCTCTTTCCACTCTTGTTTGGCCTGATTTCTGCATTCTGGACTGTAGACTGGTGATTCTAGGCTTCAGGGTTAAGGTTGACATTTTAGGTCTATGTCAACCTTGACCCTGACCTAGGTCAGGGTCGACCTTGACCTTGACCCAGGGTTCAGATCCTGGGGTCTTGCAGTTTCAGGAGGTCAGCCTTTGTAAAAAGTATTTCCTGCTTTTGGGTCGCCTGTTTCAGGTTCCGAAGTGTTGATTCCTAAAATATATTTAATATAGGTCCTCTCCTAGGGTTAAAGGCTTTAATGGGAATTTAATTCTCCTATGTAGGCCTCCTTAGGAGATTGTGCCCTAATTCCATATAAAAGAGAAGCTTTCTCTCTCATTTTCTCTAAGTAAGATTGAGAATCAAGCATCAAGCATTACTAATTGAGATCAAGCATTATCAAGTGAAGTTCAAGAAAGAAATCAAGAAAGATTTCAAGCAATCATTAATCCATTCAAGTATCCATTTTCACGAAGGAGATCCATTGGAGGCCACTGAAGGATTAAAGCTACAAGGTGCCCTTTTGGTGATCTCTCCATCTACCTTCTTCTAAGCCTATTCCAAATTCAAGAACCCATTCAAGACTTGGTGTTGAAGATCTACAAGAAAGAGATTGAAGACATCCTACATTTCTAAATTCTACATTTGAAGCATACTTGTGGATTCAAGGATTTGAATCCGCCACAAGGACTTTTTCAAGCAAGGTGAATTTATGTATTTACTTTGTCCATTTCAGCAATTTCAATTACATATATTTAAGGTTAATTCCAAAAATGGGGTTTGACCAAGGCAAACCCCTTCCCCCCCAACAAACAATCTACTTTTTCTTGTAGGTATAAGTGCAGAAAAGTTGATTTGAGACTAGATCTGGACACCCTTTTCGGCAAACTTTCAGGATCCGCGAACAAAGTCACTTTAGGATCTGTGCAGGTCAGGGTCGACATTATTGGGTCGGGGTTGACATTTGTGGTTCAAGGTTGACCTTTTTCATAAGATGACATCAAAATAGAAAATGATTTATAGGTTTTGTTCGTCTCTGTGTTTCAGTTCGGTATCAACTGTCAGTTTTTCCAGAAACAGTCTACAGACCTCAGAAAACAACATTCTTTGATCTACAATATTTCAAGGTTGGTACATTTCTCCTATCTTTTCAATTACAGTCATATATCATTTCTATACATATAGTTAATAGAATTTAAGGTATCTCCTTTGTTATTCTCCTTTCCAAATAGTTGATTCATTTGTGCATTAACCCTTCTCTTGGGTTGATCAACTTGGATCTCCCATTTGTGCATTTGGGAATAAAAAGGGAACATCTTATCTTCTCCTTAATCACAATTTCAATACTCAATCAATGTAATTCAATTAAGGTTAAAGGGATTCAATACATTCTAGGCATCTTAAAGGACAATCATTCTTAATACATTATATATATTCTTAATAAACACATCTCTATTTCCATCCCCCTTTACATTTTCGTAAGATAGAATATTCAATCTCTTTACATTTTAATATCAACCCACACTCCATATCGACCCATTTATTTTATCTTAGAAAGGAAAATAGAATACTCATGATATAATGTAGCCCATAAATCATGAATTCAATTAAATCATGAAGTACATGTATACACATGAGTACAATGTAGCATACATGTAGCACATGAATTTACGTTATGAAGCATATACCTGAATAGGTAAATTAAATCATGAAGTACACTTGTGAACACACATAAGGCATACACATAAATTTTCTTAATTCATGAAGCATACATGTAGGACATAGATTATGAATCATACACATGAATTCATATAATTCATGCACAAAGCCTGTCCACATGAATTTTGGTTATGAAGCATATACATGAATACACATAAGTACATTAAGTTATAAAGTAGACACATGAATATATGCAAGTCATAAAATAAGAATACACTTAAGGCATAAATCCTACACATGACTACATATACACAAATGTATTTACATACTAACAATGAAGAAATGAAGACACAATAAACAAATTGGATTGAATATCAAGTTTCATATATATCAAAATGAACAATAATTGTGTATATATCAAAAAATAGCATACATGCCAAATCAATAATAGAGTTACAACAATGTGGCATCAACAATAATAATAGAGTACATATCAATATATGGTGTACATTGCAAATCCATAAGAGAGTTACAAAAAATGACATCAACTATTTCTAGGTCTCTACATAAGAACAATTCAAATGTTAAGCCATATATATTATCTCAGAATAATATCAAAAAACATAAATATTGGGCTTTAATTTGCATACTGAAGCCTCCGCTGGATCTCTTATGCTTGGGTTGACTAATGAACAAAATGGGCTCTATAGTGGGTGAGAGGGAATGCTATAAAAATGGCCAGGAAAAGGAATGATGGGCAGTGGTGAAGGTTCCTACAAGAGAAAAAATAATACAAAATACATGTTATAAATCAGAAATACTAAAAAATAAAAAATGCATGGACTAAAAAGAAAATACATACCACAACTGGATCTCCTATGCTAGGCAAGGGATCCATAGGAAGTGGAGAAGGTTTTGCCTCATTCGAGGCAGCTATGATCAATTCTTGTACAAAAATTCGTAGAAAATGACATACTAATAGAGGAACATGATTTCTAAAATATTTTGAACAAACAAGAATGCAATTGAAAGTAAATATGAAAAGGTGTTACCTCATCCCTCTCTTGAAAATCAGTAATGTCTGAAGCACTCATCAGTTCAGTGAAATCCAATTGATTCTACATGTATACAATAAAATAGTCAAGTGCATTAATCAATATACACTACATTGGAATGTTCATAATACATTTCAACAAATATACTTAAATTGGACTTAATTACCTTTTTTTTGTTTCAATTTCCGCGATGATTTCTTCCTCTTTCCTAATGACCTTGAGCTTGGTGGGGTAGGCTAACAAAAACAAAATTAACGTAAGAGAATAATACATGATACCACATGTGTTCAATTAAAACTATAAACAAGAGGTGTGCAAAAAATGATACCACATAGCTCTCTAAGCAAAAGTCAATGGCAGAAAGGGTGTCATCCTCAATCTCAGAGATCTGAGCCCCTGACAAGCCCTATAAAACACCAACTCAATATATTTAAGCAATAGTTTACAATGGAGATTATGATTTACTTGAATTGCACAAATGATCTATTATCACAAGTTTATAATCAAATTTTACAAACCATTATTACAATATAAAATTTTGAACTCTTCTTTCACATGCAAGACTATTCTTTAACAAATTTGTAGGCATAGTTAGAGAAGTATGGTGGATTGCTTTGAGGATGAAGGGGTTTTTTGATGGATTCTACATCTGGGGGCCTATAGTAAAGTGTGTATTCAGTTGGTTTGGCCTGGAGTGGATTGGAGAGGTCCTTTGTATCAGACCCTAGGTATGTGATCCTAGAAGTGAGGGTTTAGTGGCTAAGGCCATAGATAAAGGATAGAGCCTTGGAGAGTTGAAAATACTTTTTCAGCCTTTGGAGTCATGAGAGGAAGTGGATTTAGGGGTTTCTTTGTAAATGAGGAGAATTAGGCTTAGTTTGGAGGTTACATGAGTATTGGATCTTGGGTATGGTCCAAAAGAGTATATATTAAATATTGGGGAGGATTTAAAGATCCCAAAAGGGTATCTAAATCATGTTTTAGTTTCCTTAGTTATTTGGGGAATGTTGGATAAAATGACAAAATAGTGACGTGTAGTGACGTGTGTGGGCTACTAGCTTTAAGGGCTGAATGTGAGAGTTGGGTAAGGGATTGTTTATCTAGACTTAATGGGTTGATGGAACATGGTAGATAGACCATAAGGAGATTATTTATGGAGTTGAAATGAAGGTTTAATTTGTGAGTGAAGATATGGTGATTGGGAAGCAGTAGGAGCACTTGGGGTAGCCTAGAAGGTGAGTCCTTGAGGGGGCTTTAGAAGTGAGAAGTTGTTAAAAATAGGAGATGGATTGTTGTCAGACATGATCAATAAGGTCACCAACCATCACCTCTACATCATATATGTTGGGAGTCTTCAAAAGGCCATGGAGGTGTATTTAAGGATTAAGGATAATCAAAATCAATGAACAATAAGAGATTGTATTCATGATTTTGAATAAGAAATAAGAGTAAAAGAACGATGTTTGGATGTTTTGAAGGATGTTCAAGGTTGATTTAAAAGCCAATAAGTGATTGGTTGAGGTATGAGTTCATCATTGGTTTAATTGAGTCCAAGGATGGAGGGTGGGAGTTCAAATCAATTTGAGTCATGATGGCTAGACAAGGAAGTGAATTCCTTAAGTTGAATTACATTAGAAAAAATTCTTTGACCATAAATAAATAGCAAACAAATATACAATAATTTACCACCATACAAATTATTAAGATATGATATTTTCAAAATAACGTAGTATTCTATTTTAGGAATATTTATAAAACATTACTGCAGGTGTTAGAGCTACCCGTCTACGTGTACTATAACAAGCACTCCTTGGTGTGCTTGTACCACCAGCTGCACCCTGCAATGTATATTATTAATGTATCAATTTAGGTTCTTCTATACATAAAATTTTATTTACTTTTATCATATTTAGGTAATTAATTAAAATAACAAGTCAAAACACAAATTTAATCAAACCTGTGTCGGCTCTGAACAATACACCATCGACAACAGATAATCTATGAGGGCCACATCCTCAGTAGTGGATGTCTGACATCTTTTTTTGTAATGTACACATGAATGGGATGTCAAACTATCCACACTCGCCTGGCTATCTACCCCATCACATATACCATTACAACTGATGCAGATATGCTCAATGGGCTAGGCTAAACCTGGAAATGTATATGATGATAATAGATCTCGCATGGGATGAGATGATCCTAATGGTGCATCTGATGGTGATGGACCTGGTGTAGGATGGGATGATCCTAATGGCGCATCTGATGAATATGGAGGTGGTACTAATCTATCCTCTCCAACTAACTGAATGTCATACTGGATAATGACATCAGTCAATGATGCAGCTGCATGAAGAGTCTGTATATCCATATACTTCTTCACCACTACTGGGACCACAACATGAATGAGGTTTTTTATCACACAGTGCCTCCTCTCTTGTGGTCAGGTAATTTTATGTGCCCCACGTCTATCCTACGCAGAGCCTCTCCCTCTACCCTAGAACTATAGAAAGTCAAAGTAATTCAGCTTCTCACCAGTGATAAACTCACAATATAGCTTCCTCAAAAAATATAAATGAGCCTCATTATTATTACAAGGTGGTTGGTCAAATACCATTTACCACCTATCCCAAAAAGCTGATTTCATCCCCCTATGAACACACCAATGTATAGGAAATCATTTTGTATTAATTTCTAGGGAATTGCTAGAATTAGGATCGGTGAAAAGGGCAAATATGTCACATTTTTCTATGCCTTTTCTTTTCACATCATCATAGGATAAACCATCAGCATAAAATGTATGACACCTATCCCTCCATGAACCCGATTTTGTCACCTCTTGAGACACCTCATTTGCAATATTGGACATTTTTTCTAATATAGTGGCGAGGGTAGAGTGATACTGAAGACCAGAAGCCTTCAACCTATTGACCAATATATTAATTTGTGTACTATTTTGGTTAAGGCGTTGCACAAGGTCTTCTTGTGACACATCTACATGACCTAACGACACATGTGGAGGGCATACGGGTGGTGATGGTTGTGGATGAGTAGAATTTTATGGAGGGTTAAAGGGTGGAGATTGTGGTTGAGGGTTTATGGGTGGTGAGGGTTGTTGATTGTTTACAGGTGGCGATGATGGTGCTTCTACGGGGGGTGATCCTTCATTTTGTTTTCATCTTTTTGTGTTGTTTGATGAATCTGGAATGAAATTAATAAAAGAAAACAAAAAATATATAAAATAGCCTAATTTGATTACAATTGCAAAAAAAAGGAACAAAAAGAACAAAAAAAACAAACTTGCCTTTGTTACGGGGCGCCATTGGTTGAAAATCTTGATTAAATTGTATTTTTTGCAAAACATGATCGGGTTTTGCTACTGTTTAACCTCCTCCACACTTCTGTTGTGTGGTTTAGGCGTTAAAAAATGGCCTAAGCCGCGGGCTGTTCTATTTTTGTTATGTTTCTCATAACCCGATCGGGTTATTAAAAACTCAATGAGTCACATAACCCGATCGGGTTATGAGAAATTCCTCATAACCCGAACGGGTTTTGAGCCGCACACAATTTTTTGTAATATATTCTCGGCTTGGTTTACCAAGCCTAGAACGATTTAAAATTTTCAATAACCCGATCACACCAAGTTGTGGACCAAAAAAGTGGACACACCTTTTAAAAAAATTCAAATTTTCAATAACCCGATCGGGTTATTGAAAATTTGAATTTTTTTAAAAGGTGTGTCCACTTTTTTGGTCCACAGCTTGGTGCACACACCCATATCAAGAAGCAATTTCAAAGTGTTATCTTTATGTTTCATGTTTGATTTTCCTTCTGAAAGAGATTTTAAAATTAATTACATTAATTGGTGTGTTGTGTACTTGATCATCTTCCATTGATAGGATTGAATGGTTTATAGTTTATCTAAAGGATAAAATATTGTCTCACAAAGTTGTACACGAGGGTTTTAGGAGGGGTGACTTTGTGCCAAATGAAGATAAAGGACTAGACTTATTCATAAAAGATACAAATTGAAAACTCTGTCATTACTCTTAGTAGGATCATATAGATAGCATATAAGTAGAATCACTGATAGAAGTGAATCAAGTTGTAGCTACAGGGTAAATAGAAGATATCAGAAGAAGTAGGCTAGATAATATCAGTACAAGATTATATCTCAAAAAAAGGTAGAATCAGAAGTAAAGGAAATCAATAGAAAAGAAACTGAGAGATAACTGAATAGAAGGAAATGTTAGAAATAAAGTTAGAATCATTCAAAGTAGAATAAGAATCAAATAATAAAATTTATTTCAACAATTTATGCCATCTTGATAGATTACAAATAATAGGGCAAGAAATCAATCTACTATAAAAGCTTCAATGAAAAGAGATAGTTTGAGAATAGGTGTACTCACCTAGGTTTTGCAGAGCCTTAAGTGTAGGGGAGTGAACCACATATTGGTGATTCTCGTTAGTTGGCCAAGTCAATTGGAGAAATTGATCATAGAAACTGGCATACTCTTAGATTTTTCCAATCTATTTATTTGGGAACCAACACATCAATGTGTACACGTGAAATCAAATCTTTGATTACTAGGAAACAAGATGACATAGAAAAAAAAAATTAAGCATTTAGTCAATACAAAAACAATAGAGAAAGTTCCAAGAAAATACCCCCAACGAGTTTTGCGAACATTCAACAAGGGGTTAGCCACTTTAAGGAAAATAAAAAGTAAGGATGATCATTAATGAACATGACCAAAGAATACACATCAGTAACACATAACAAGCTCACAATTGCTAGAACTCTTAGTGTAGAACTTGTGCTCTAATACTAGATGTAACACCCCACCAAGAAACCTAAGAGGACAACATATAAATACTAAAGAACATGGCACTTTTTTTTACAACAATATGATTTCAACTTGAGATAATGATACAAATAATAGAACCAGTGAAATGATGGAATGCATATGTGTTGAACATTAAAATATATTGTTAATAAGATAATAAACAAGTTAAATCATCATCAATCTATGTTCATCTTAAACCTCAAATTCATATGTTCCAAATCCATAACCAAAATAATATATAGCGGCATATTGTTAATCAAATTCAACCTATCTAAATTTAGATATTATAGCTCAATAAATCATAGATACACATTCCAGATACATTTACATTACTCTCTATAGAGAGTATGCAATTACATTTACAATGATTCATAATGAAAAACATCATACAAAATTGTATAATAATAGTCATATGTCCACAAGAAGCATGAAACTGATGTAAAGGTACCGTAAAGATTTAGAGCCCATCCAAAATCTCACACAACAACCCTTGGACCTCGATGGATAAAACATTTACCACCCAGCCATGTGAAGCCCTGAGCCCCACCCTTATGAGCTGGGAGATAGAAACAAGGCCCCACACCACACAAACACCTAACATGAAAATCACAAAGAAAGAAAATACATAACATGAAGACTCATAACAAATTCAACGTGTAATACTAAAGATGAACTACAAGGGTAAATTTTCTACAACTATTATGTACAAATCTTAGTAATTGGGATAGTAGGATGATAATCATTATACACATGTGATAATAGAACACCTATGAAATAGGGATTATGAGATAGAGTTGGAAATGTATGGTGGTGGATGGGGATGAATATGAGGATGGAGGATTTCTATAAGTGGAATGAGGACTTGAAAGATAATATTAAGGCCTTTTACACACAGTGTTTGTTTCTAGGTTTTCACCATATGTACTTATCCAAGGCACTTGATTGCCAATTTTTGACCATTAGATAATTATTTCTCTTTTTTTTTTAAATTTTTTATATTTTCTATAGTAAATGTTTTAAATTTTATGATTTTTTTGGATAAGTGGGGTATAGTACTATGACTCGGGCTTATAACTTCTTTTGATGAATGATATTCATTGTATCATTCAATGGCTCACCTTTTAGTATGGAAAAATAGTATGCCCATGGGCTATAATTTTTTGTAATCAAACAATGGACAAGACAATTTGGCTCAAATTTACCCCCTTTTTATCACGAACCTATTGTACCCTTTGATTTTCTCTCAATACGAGATCACCCACCTGAAATTGCCAAGGGAAGATTTTTTGTCATAACTTCTCTCAATCTTATTTTGATGCACAACCTAATGGTTGAATATGATTTTTATCTTTTCTCATATATTAGGTCTAGTTGTGTGAGTCACACCCTTCGATAATCCTCATCATTGACTAGATGCTTTTGAAACACATATAAGGATGATAATTTGACCTCAATTGGTAAGATTGCTTCAACACCATAGAAAAGAGAGTATGAGGTGATTCCTGTAGGAGTGCAGATGATATGTCCAAAGGGAGGGATTAATATGGAGGTGTTACTCACAACCAGTTTTAATGAAAACCTTTTGAGTATCTTCATTATGGTTTAATTGGTTGTCTCATCTTGGTTGTTACCTTGGTGTTAATATGGGCTGGAAAAATGATGCAATATATAGAACTGGATATACAGTTTTGTTATATGATAGTTTTTGAATTGTGTGCCTTTATCTGTGAGAATGGTGGAGGGGATACCAAAATGGAATATGATGTGGTAGAGGATAATTTTGTATATTTGGACACTTATGGTGAGAGAGAGAGAGAGAGAGAGAGAGAGAGAGAGAGAGAGAGAGAGAGAGAGAGAGAGAGAGAGGGGGGGGGGAACTACTTCCACCCACTTTGTAAATTATTTTGTAGTAGTGATAATATACTTTTGTCCATCGGATAAGGTGGGGTGGATCTTACCAATGAGATAGAGGCCCAAACATGAAAAGTGCCATGGAGTGATAAAAACATTCCAATATTTCAATGGCATGTGGATTACATATACATGTTGCTATCAATTTTGACATCTTTTAACAAATTCACAGGCATCATTTTCCATGGTAGGCCAGTAGTATTTAGCCTTGAGAAATTACTTAGCTAAGACCATAATACTCACATGGGAACTATATGTTCTAGCATGAAACTCTTGTAATGCTTGGAAAACTTCATTAATGTCTGAACATTGAGAGAGTATGTTGGGATAGCCCCCATGATATAGGGTATTGGTGTAATAGGAGGATCAAAAAATGAGATTTTGGCATTGGGTTCAAGTGAGATACGAGGATATAATACTGGCTTTTAAGTAGGCATATATGTCACATGGTACGAAGGGAAATAAGGACCAGCAAACACATACAATATTTCTATATATAATGTGTCATAAGCTGGTGCATGTAATTTATCAATTGGGAACTCATATTATGTCACATCATGTGGAACCTCTAGGAGAGAACCAATGGTGATCATAACATCTATTGCTTTATTCTATAACTTGGGAAATTGGGTGAACTATAGGATCTGGAAATATTGTTATCAGATTGTCCATAATTTTCTTATGTGGCATCATCTTATCATGTGTTTTGTTCAGAATTTATTTGTAACTTGCTGGATTATGCACTATGAATCCCCAAAGATTTTTAATTTGGCGACGTTCCATTAAACTATTGTTTTGAGTCCTGAGATAATAGCCTTATACTCTTCTAGATTTTTTATACAAGTGAAGCATTGTTTCAGTGCCTTGGGGATATAATCACCCCAAGGAGTGACAAATACAATACCTTCCCCCAATCTATGAGATGTGAAATAGATATCAAAATATAATTTCCACATTAATTTCTCATCTACGATACAAAGGTTTTCATGATAAATTTATTGACCAATAGTTATGAAAAACCTAATGGAGCATTTGCTAATTGGTCTGTGATAATGTACCCTTTGATTACTTTCCTATCCACATACTAAATATCAAATTCATTTAGTAACATGACCCATTTAGCCATACAGCTTGTGAGTGTAGTATTGTAAAGTAAATACTTGAGTGCATCTAGCTTTTATATGAGTTTTATAGTATGACTAAGCATGTAGTATCAAAGATTTTAGGTTTAAAACACCACCAAAATGCATGTATCTTCTTGGAGTAAATGTGTGAAATGTTCACACTTGTCTTCTACCTACACATTAAATCTATGGATGGATTATTGTTTTCCTTATAGACTATGTAGTTGAAAAGGGTTCTTGGGGGAGGAATTTATAAAATAGTTGTGACCTTATTAGGTTCCACCTCTATGAATCTCCTAGATATAATGAATCCCAAGATCTTGGATGATGTAACCCCAAATATGTACTTTTTTGGCTTTATCCTTAATTTATAGTTTTTAGGTTATCAAAGATGCATTCAAGGACCTTGAGATGATCAATCCCAATTTTTTATTTTTCCAAGAGATCATCTATGTAGTCTTCTAAGATTTTATGGATTATGTCATGAAATTAGACAATCATTTTTCTTTAATATTTCTCTTGCATTCTTCAAACCAAAAGGCATCACATTATAGCAGAAGGTACCTAATGTTATTGTGCAGGCTGTCATATGTTGATCTTCTTCTGCAATATGGATTTTTTTATACCCAAAGAATTCATCCATGAGTAATAGCATCTCATGTCCCATTGCGAGGTCAACTAGCATATCGATGTTGGGTAATGGAAAGTCATCTTTTAGACATGCATTTTTTAGGTCTCTAAAATCTGTGCATATGTTAATGTCTCCTGAAAGTTTTGAAATAGGAACTATATTGGATATCCATTTTGAGTAGTGAATTAGGCATATGAACATTGCTTCAAGTAGCTTCTCCAACACTAGTTTGACTAAGAGGGCTACCTTAGGATGAATTTTCTAAGGTTCTGCTTCACTAGTTTTACTTTAGGATCAATAGCAAGATGGTGAACCACTATATTGGGGGTCTAGTCTAGGCATGTAGTGCTTCAATTGCTTCTTCTAACAACTTTTTCATTCTTTTTCTAGTTTTCAATTAATTCCTTATTTGAAGAGGTATGAATAACATCTCCCAACAAAATATTTTGTATCAGATCCATTATTCATAGATCAAATAGAAACCTTGAAGATGAGATAGTTTGAAAATTTAGTTGCACATTCAACATGTTTTAAGGGGATCCTTAGAAGTTTTTGTGGAATCACTAGTTGGCATTGTATATTTTGACATCCCTTTCTTATTTTCATTTTCCTACTCTTTACTATTTCCATATTTAATTTGCTCAATTTTTCTTTGTTTTTCTTTTCAGCTTTTAGTTTTTCTCATTCTACCTTTTCTTCCGCAAAGTGTCCAAGTGTATTTTTCATAGCATTTGGATATTATTTTGTATGTATTTATGTATTTTCCAGAGAGAGATAGGTGTCTCATCCATAGTGATATCCTTTGTATTTAGCTCATGAGGTTCTTCAGTCTGAGAGGGGAAGCCTTTCTCATGCTCATGTTATTCAACAGTTTGTGCTTCATCATTCTTAGGTTTTGATCCTGACAATATTCCAAACTTTTCTATCATTTCATGGAGTGTTTCCAGTGTCTCCTTTTGTATAGTTTCAAATTTTCTTCTATCCTTTCTCATCAAAATATTATTTCTCTATTTTTATCTAAATTTTGTTGAATATGAATATTCCAATGTAGCTTTGTCCTGATCTAACAAGGTGGCACAAATAGTCTATAGTACATGTCTTTTGATCTTCTCTACATCTTATCTAGCATCCTATGTTATTTTTCCTACCACACTCCACAAATCCATAGAAATTTCTATTTTAAAATATTCCATAAAACCTTCAAAGTCAATAAATTATTTTACATAGGCTTCAAAAATTGTTTCTATATCACTTTCATTAACTTCATTCTACATTTCTCCAACTTCTGGGTGTGTGCACCAAGTTGTGGACCAAAAAGGGGGGTATAAGTGGACACATTTTTTTCTGAAAATGGGTAAACCTGAACTTGGAACAGAAGTTTGAGGGTCATGCACTCAAAATAAGAAGAAGTGTAAAAAGTAAAAATTGTAGTAATCTGAATCTAGTTTCTAGAACACTAATGTTTTTTAAAACCTAATAAGATTAAGAGGGTCAAACCTTGCGCGCACGAAAACATGTTCCTGATTTTTTTGGAAAAAAATAACATAGCTGTTTCGGTGCGCGGTACAAAAGGTATAGTTATTTTAAGTATTTTTAAAATCCCTTTTGTAGGACGATAGGTAAGAGTGAGATCTCAAAGTTTTGTATTTTTTTTGTAATTTCTAATGAGTATTTTTTTTCTGTGAGTTTTTGAAGTGGTCGCATCCTGAAATTTTGGTACATGTTCGTGCGATGGGCATAACTTGCATCAAAATAATTGAAAATGAAATTTTTTTTTTAAAAAGTGTATAGAATCAAGTGTAGAACAATAATATGAAATTGATTTGTAATTTGATTAAGTATTTCAAAAGTTATTAAAAAAAATGGTAGACATATGTCTGTGAGTACAATCAAGACACTTGTAAAGAAAATTAAAGTTTACTATGCTAATGTTGTCCAAAAATAGAAAAATTTATATGGTTAGAAAGATAAGAAGATGTATGAGATTATGGTGAAAATTATAAAGCTATCCAGTTGACAAATTGTAAACCTGATGAAGATAAAGTCAAGAAATCATCTTACAAGATAAAAAAAATGTCTAAAAGAACAAAAAAGGAGGGATCATGAGCCTCCAAGCCTTTGGGTTGTTTTTCAAGCCTCTTCCCAAACCATAACCTGATCGGGTTTCTTAATTTCAAATAACTCAATTGGGTTCCAAAAAGACAAAAGTACTTCAAAACCCGATCAGGTTCTGTAAAGAAAAAAGTATTTCAAAACCCGATCGGGTCCTGAAAAGAAAAAAGTACTTCAAAACCTGATCGGGTTTTGAAGAAGTAAAAACTATTCATTTTATTCTCCATAACTAGAGAGAGAGAGAGAGTGAGAGAGTTTTGAAGAAGTAAAAACTATTCATTTTATTCTCCATAACTAGAGAGAGAGAGAGAGAGAGAGAGAGAGAGAGCTCACAAAAATGAGAGAATGCGCTTGAAATGTTAAACCATCAGAAGCATAAAGCGTGACATCTGGATTATCCAATGCTTCACCTAATATTTTTTGAAGTAACCCAATCTCCTCTTCTGCACTCTCACTTTGTTTCGCTTCCTCTGCACGCAAGATTTCAATCTATTTTTGCATTCTTTGAATTGTTCTCAATTGGTTCTCGCTCTCTACACGTAATGATGTAATTTTTTGTCTCAGGGCTTTGATAATTTGACCAAGATGATTTTCCCCATCTTCTCGCAATAATCTCATCTCTTCTTGCAAATTTTTTCAGTAATTTCAAATTGTTTCTCACCCTTTTCCATAAGTATTTTGTTTTCTTCCTTCACCCTATGAATTTCATATAAAAGACATGTATGGTAATCTTCACAGTATTTAGGAGCCACAGATTGGTAACAATTCGAGCCATAGGAATCAGAAAATGCACACCCTTCTTCACCAAACTATATAGATGGGCAACCTGAAATAGATATGGAAGTAGAGTTTCTCCCTTCGCTTCGGGCCATTTCAAATTAGCAAAATTTTTATGCTCTTCCCTCCAACAAAATAGCTTATTTCAATGGTCATCCATGATTTTTTTAAATGGCTGATTGGTTGCCTTTGCTTCTTTAAATGACCATCCATGATTTTTTCTGCAATCTTCCAACCGTTTGTACATAGTTATTATAATTTAATACCCTCCTAGTACATAGGTGTTTCAAGTGAGTGAAATTACTCTCTCTCTCTCTCTCTCTCTCTCTCTCTGAAGTAACCCAATCTCCTCTTCTGCACTCTCACTTTGTTTCGCTTCCTCTACACGCAAGATTTCAATCTCTTTTTGCATTCTTTGAATTGTTCCCAATTGGTTCTCGCTCTCTACACGCAATGATGTAATTTTATTCCTTAGGGATTGGATAATTTGACCAAGTTGATTTTCCCCATCTCATCTTGCATATTTTTCAGTGATTCCAAATTGTTTCTCACCCTCTGCCGTAAGTATTTTTTTTTCTTCCTTCACCTCGCGAAGTTCATATAAAAGACATGTATGGTAATATTCACAGTATTTAGGAGACACAAATTGGTAACAATTTGAGCAGTAGGTATCAGAAAATGTACACCCATCCTCACCAAACTATATAGATGGGAAACCTGAAATACATCTGGAAGTAGAGTTTCTCCCTTTGCTTCGGGCCATTGAAAATTAGTGAAAGTTTTCTACTCTTCCCTCCACAAAAATATCTTATTTCAATGGTCGCCCATGAATTTTTTTAAATGGCCAATTGGTTTCCTTTGCTTCTTTCAATGCCCATCCATGATTTTTTCTTCAATATTCCAACCTTTCGTACATAGTTATTGCAATTTAATACCCTCCTAGTACATGGGTGTTTCAAGTGAGTGAAATTGTACTCTCTCTCTCTCTCTCTCTCTCTCTCAATCTTCCTTTGTTCTTAGTTTTTCAGAACTCGATCATGTTCTAAGTAACTAGGAGCATGGAGTGATTATGTTCTCATAACCCGATTGGGTTTTGAGTAATTAGGAACACATAGCCATTATGTTCTCATAACCCGATCGGGTTCTGTGGAATTAGGAGCTTTGTTTGGTTCAACGGTCTAAAACATCCATTGTAAGTTGTTTAGAGGTCCCACAACTATTTTTCTTTTGCTTAACAATAGGAACAGACATGTTTGCACTTTTTTGAATGTTTTTCTTTGCAATGATTGAAAATTGTGTTTTTAATGTTATTTTATCATTGTAAGTTGTCATTTCAAGAAAATGGTTAATTTGTTCTTATTTTTTCTATTTGATGTTCACATGATATTATTTTTAGGGTCCATTCAATATGAACAGTGGGAAAGAACAAAAGAGGAACACTTGAACAATGAGAGACAGAAAAGGAAAGACAAAGGGAGCGCATGAGGAGAATACGACAAGGTACATCATCAAATGCAAGCAACATAAGTGATAAAAATATTAATGTTAATGTGACAAATGCATCATTTCAATTTGATGTCATTAATGAACAAAATGCACATAATGAAAATGAAAATCATCAACATACACCAATTGAACTGATGGGTATGTAACACATGAAAATAGAGTGTAATTTATGAAAATAGAATGTGGGGGGGGGGAATAGAATGTTTATTAAAATGTAACATGTTGGAATTGGATTGTGTTACTAAAATTTAATAGATAAAATGGATAAGATATAAAAATGATTGATTTGATTTATAGATTATTTGTGGATTGATTATCTTGAAATGTGAGGTGTTGATGTGTAGATTGTTCTTTGAATTACCTAGATTGTATTTGATTCTTTTAACCTTAATTGAATTGAATTGACTATGTATTGCAATTGTGATTTAAGGAGAAGATAAGATGTTCCTTTTCAATTCCCAAATGCATAAATAGGAGATCCAAGTTGATCAACCCAAAAGAAAGGTTAATGCACAAATGAATCAACTATTTGGAAAGGAGAATGACAAAGGAGATGTCTTAAATTCTATAATTTATGTGTATAGGAATGATATATGACTATAATTGAAAGGATCTGAGAAATGCACTAACCTTGAAATATTACAGATCAGAGAATACTATTTTCTGAGGTTTGTAGACTGTTTCTGGAAAAATTGATAGTTGATATTGAACCGAAACGCAGAGACGAACAAAACCCAAAAATCATTTTCCGTTCTGATGTTGTCTTATGAAAAAGATTTACCTTTACCACAAATGTCAACCTTAACCCAATAATGTCAACCCTGACCTACACAGATCCGAAAGTGACTTTGTTCGCGGATCCTGAAAGTTTGCCGAAAAGGGTATCTAGATCTGGGTTCAAATCCACTATTTTGTACCTGTACCTGCAAGAAAAAGAAGATTGTTTTGTTGTGGGGGAGGGGTTTTCCTTAGTCAAACCCCGGTTTTGGAATTAACCTCAAATATATGTAATTGAAATTGCAGACATGGACAAAGCAAATGCATAAATTCACCTCGCTTGAAAAAGTCCTTGTGGAGGATTTGAATCCTTGAATCCACAAGTATGTTTCAAATGTAGAATGTAGAAAGGTAGGATGTCTTCAATCTCTTACTTGTAGATCTCCAACACCAAGTCTTGAATGGGTTCTTGAATTTGGAAAAAGGCTTGGAAGAAGGTGGATGGAGAGATCACCAAAAGGGAACCTTGTAGCTTCAATCCTTCAATGGCCTCCAATGGATCTCCTTCATGAAAATGGATACTTGAATAGATGAATGCTTGCTTGAAATATTGATTTCTTTCTTGCTTTAACTTCACTTGATAATGCTTGATCTCAATTGGGAATGCTTGATGATAGTTCTCAATGCTTAGCTCACTTGATGATGGTTAGAGAAAATGAGAGAGAAAGCTTCCCTTTTATATGAAATTAGAGCACAATCTTCCAAGGAGGCCTACATAGGAGAATTAAATTCCCATTAAATCCTTTGCCCCTAGGAGAGGACCTATATTAAATATAATTTTGGAATCAACGCTTCGGAACCCGAAACAGCCGACCCAGAAGCGGGAAATACTTTTTGCAAAGGCCGACCCCCTCAAACTGCAAGACCCCAAGATCTGAACCCTAGGTCAAGGTCGACGTTGACCCTGACCTAGGTTAGGGTCGAGGTCGATATAGACCTAAAATTTTGACCTTGTCCCTGAAGCCCAGAATCACCAGTCTGCCATCCACAATGCAGAAATCGGGCCAAACAGGAGTAGAAAGAGGAACAGAACAGGGAGGAAGCCATGTCAAGATCAGGAACCCATTCAAGGCACTTTTCATGACCCCAAACCACTTACTCAGAAGGCTAAACATGTATATAATGGAAGCGCTTCCATTTTCTGACTATACAGGGTATAAATGCACCTAATTCATCTAATGATAATGTAGAGCATGCAACTATGTTAACACCTCCTAGAATAATTCATAGAAAACCAAAGTTTTTAAATGACATTGATGAAAATATTTTGAGGCCAATGCATGATAAAATGTCAGAAATAAATTGTAGAAGAATTTTTAAAAAGATTTGGAATAACTATTTTGAAAAATTAAATCAAAGTGGAAGATGTCAAGTAGTTGTTGAAATGATTAAGAATATGAAATTTAGAGAGACAATGACAATTGTGGGGTTGAGAACATCTGAAAACAATACTCATAGAACCATTGTGAGGAATCTATTCAATGTATACCAATCCATTGGTTCAAAATCACGCAGTAAAGATGCTAATGTTACTCGACGTGTCCTCACATCAACTATAATGGGAAAGGAAATGAAAAAATCTTGTATAGTAAGAAAAACAAGTATGTCATTAAGGATAGGTAGATCAACATTATGAAGAGCCTTACAAAGGTGAGGGTATTGAGGATCCAAATACTAATTCTCTTTGGTCATTCTCGGGTAGACTCCTACTCAAGGACAAGGTTGTCGTTGATGCATTGAGATCATTAATTGAAAAGTTTTGGCATGACAACACAAGGGTTACACCCAACCAAAGAGATGTTGTTAGGAGGAGAATTAGATCTACAAATCATATGCCACATCCAAAACACTTTTTGGATATGACACAAACACAATTTTATGAAAGATTCCTCCAAAGATTTGCTCAAATTAAAATTAGTCAAAGATTTTTTCAAATGACAAAACCCTTTTACATCAAGATTAATCATGTGCACACTACATGTTGTTGTAGGGTACGTATTGAATTTTCAATGCATTATGATATATATTGTCATGTTTGTTGTACTTTGCACACTAACACTATTTTGTATGAATGTGGTCTTCAAGCACCTCCTACGTCATCAAGAGATTTTATGTCAAGTGTATTATGCAATCGAGATGATGGTTGCATTTATTATAAGATGATGTGTATGAATGGATCTTGTAGTGCATGTGGTG
>MU226911.1:2538809-2554810 GCA_018584345.1 Thuja plicata
CTCCATTAGCTCCAATTGGCTAGGTAAATGCTATTAACAACCCTATTTCTCCCATGGAGTCACTAGAACATTCGCGACCATGGCGGACTGAAGTGTCCCCAAGGTGCACTAACAACGATCGGGTAGCGATCTTTTGAGGTCTGTGGGCATCGGGTAAACCATAAAAAAAAAATTTGCTGCTCTGAGGATGATTTGGGATCATAATGTATTCACAATTTTTATTTTATAAAATTTCAAGAAAATCTTCAAAGCACGAAGGGTACTCACAACTACATGTAAGGCATGGATAGTACATACAAACACTTCTAAGGCCTGATTATTATCATGAATATACGTAAGGGATGAATTCTAATACACATGAGGTAGTGATGACACATTTATGTATTCTTAAGCCAAATAGAATACTCATGATACAATGTAGCACATAAATCATGAATTCAATTAAATCATGAAGTACATGTATACACATGAGTACAATGTAGCATACATGTAGGACATGAATTTATGTTATGAAGCATATACGTGAACACATAAATTAAATTATGAAGTAAACTTGTGAACACACATATGGCATACACATAAATTTGCTTAATTCATGAAGCATAATGCTAAGACATAGATTATGAATCATACACATGAGTTCATTTAAGTCACACACAAATCTTGTCCACATGAATTTAGCTTATGAAGCATATGCATGAATACACATAAGTACATTAAGTTATAAAGTAGACACATAAATATATATGCAAGTCATGAAACAAGAATACATTTAAGGTATAAATCCTACACATGACTACATATACACAAACGTATTTACATACTAACAATGAACAAATGAAGACACAATGAACAAATTGGATTGAATATCAAGTTTCATATTTATCAAAATGAACAATAATTGTGTACATATCAAAAAATGGCATACATGCCAAATCAATAATAGAGTTACAACAATGTGGCATCGATAATAATAATAGTGTATATTGCAATACATGGTGTACATGCCAAATCCATAATAGAGTTACAAAAAATGACATCAACTATGTCAAACTCCATATATACAATGTACAAATGGCACATGTACACACACACACACATGCACACGTGCACACGCGCGCGCGCACACACACACACACACACACACACAAAATTTGGTCATTCAATGACCACAACTAGATCTATGCAAAATGTCGATATATCTACGACTGCGGTGGATCATCAAAATCTAGCTTCTTCGTAGCAACACTTGGTTCACTATGTCTCTGCATAAGAACAATTCAAATGTTAAGCCATATATATTATCTTAGAATAATATCAAAATACATAAATATTGGGCATTAGTTTGGATACTGAAGCCTCAGCTGGATCTATTATGCTTCGGTTGACTAATGAACGAAATGGGCTCCATAGTGAGCGAGAGGGACTCCTATAAAAATGGCCAGGAAAAGGAATGACGGGCAGTGGTGAAGGTTCCTACAACAGAAAAAATAATACAAAATACATGTTATAAATCATAAATACTAAAAAATAAAAAATGCATGGACTAAAAAGAAAATACATACCGCAACTGGATCTCCTGTGCTAGCCAAGGGATCCATAGGAAGTAGAGAAGGGTTCGCCTCATTTGAGGTAGGTATGACCAATTCCTATATGAAAATTCATATAAAATGACATACTAATAGAGGAATATGATTTCTAAAATATTTTGTACAAATAAGAATGTAATTGAAAGTAAATATGAAAATGTGTTACCTCCTCCCTCTCCTGAACATTAGCAATGTCTGGGGTATTCATCAATTCAGTGAAACCCAATTGATTCTACATGTATACAATAAAAAAGTCAAGTGCATTAATCAATATACACTACATTGAAATGTTCATAATACATTTCAACAAATATACTTAAATTGGACTTAATTACCTTTTTTGTTTCAATGTCCCCGATGATTTCTTCCTCTTTCCTAATGACCTTGAGCTTGGTGGGGTAGGCTAACAAAAAAAAAATTAACGTAAGAGAAATAATATGATACACATGCATTCAATTAAAACTATAAACAAGAGGTGTGCAAAAAATGATACCACATAACTCTCTAAGCCAAAGTCAATGGCAGAAAGGGTGACATCCTCAATCTCAGAAATCTGAGCCCCTGACAAGCCCTATAAAACACCAAATAAATATATTTAAGAAATAGTTTACAATGAATATTATGATTCACTTGAATTCCACAAATGATCTATTATCACAAGTTTATAATCAAATCTTACAAACCATTATTACAATATAAAATTTTGAACTCTTCTTTCACACAGAAGACTATTCTTTAACAAATTTGTAGGCAAAGTTAGAGAAGGATGGTGGATTTATTTAAGGATGAAGGGGTTTTATGATGGATTATACATTTGGGGGTCTATAGTGAAGTGTGTATGCAGTTGGTTTGGCCTGGAGTGGATTGGAGAGGTCCTTTTGATCGGACCCTAGGTGTGTGATCCTAAAAGTGAGGGTTTAGTGGCTAAGGCCATAGATAGATGATAGAGCCTTGGAGAGTTGAAAATATGTTGTTTCCTAACCCATAGATAAGGATTGTTTCAGCTATTTGAGTCATGAGAGTAAGTGGAGTCAGGGGTTGCTTTGTAAATGAGGAGAATTAGGCTTAGTTTGGAGGTTACATGAGTATTGGATCTTGGGTGTGGTCTAAAGGAGTATATATTAAATCTTTGGGAGGATTTAAAGATCCCAAAAGGGTATCTGAATCATGTTTTAGTTTCCTTAGTTATTTGGGGAATGTTGGAGAAAAGGACAAAATAGTGACGTGTGTGGGCTACTAGATTTAAAGGCTGAATGTGAGAGTTGGGTAAGGGATTGGTTATCTAGACTTAATGGGTTGATGGAACATGGTAGATAGGCCATAAGGAGATTATTTATGGATTTGAAATGAAGTTTGAATTCATGAGCGAAGATATGGTGATTGGGAAGCACTAGGAGCACTTGGGGTAGCCTAGAAGGTGAGTCCTTGAGAGGGCTTTGGAAGTGAGAAGTTGTTAAAAATAGGACATGGATTGTTGTCAGACATGATCAATGAGGTCACCAACCACGACCTTTGCATCATATATGTTGGGAGTCTTCAGAAGGCCATGGAGGTGTATTGAAGGATTAAGGATAATCAAAATCAATGAATAATCAAAGATTGTATTCATGATTTTGAACAAGAAATAAGAGTAAATGGACGATGGTTGGATGTTCTGAATGATGTTCAAGGTTTATTCAGAACACAATAGGTATTGGTTGGGTTATGAGTTCAGCATTGGTTGAATTGAGTCCAAGGATGGAGGGCGAGAGTTCAAATCAATTTGAGTCATGATGGCTAGACAAGGACGTGAATTCCTTAAGTTGAATTACATTGGAAAAAAATCTTTGACCATAAATAAATCACAAACAAACATACACTAAGTTACCACCATACAAATTATTAAGATATGATATTTTTAGAATAACGTAGTATTCTATTTTAGGAATATTTACAAAACATTACCTTAGGTGTTTGAGCTACCCATCTATGTGTACTATAACAAGCACTCCTTGGTGTGCTTGTACCACCAGCTGCACCCTACAATGTATATTATTCATGTATCAATTTAGATTCTTCTATACATAAAATTTTATTTACTTTTAAAAAATTTAGGTAATTAATTAAAATAACATGTCAAAACACAAATTTAAACAAACCTGTGTCAGCTCTGAACAATACACCATCAACAACAGATCATCTGTGAGGGCCACATCCTCACTAGTGGATGCCTGACATCTTTTTCTGCAATGTACACATGAATGGGATGTCGAACCATCTTCACTCACCTGGCTATCTACCCCATCACATATACCATTACAACTGATGTAGATATGCTCAATGGGCTGGGCTGACCCTGGAAATCTATCTGATGATAATGGATCTCACACGGGATGAGATGATCCTAATGGTGCATCTGATGGTGATGGACCTAGCGCAGGATGGGATAATCCTAATGGTGCATCTGATGGAGATGGAGGTGGCACTGATCCATCCTCTCAAACTAACTGACTGCCAAGCTGGATAATGACATCAATCAATGATGCAGCTGCATGAAGAGTCTGTATATCCATAGACTCCTTCACCACTATTGGGACCACAACATGAATGAGGGGTTTTCTCGTAGTACACCTCCTCTCTTGTGGTCGGGTAATCCTATTTGCCTCAGGTCTATCCTGCGTAGAGCCTCTCCCTCTACCCTGTAACTCACGAAAGTCAAAGTAATTTGGCTTCTCGCCAATGATAAACTCACAGTATAGCTTCCTCAAAAAATATAAAGGAACCTCATTATTATTACAAGGTGGTTGGTCAAATACCATGTACCAACTATCCCAAAAAGATGATTTCATCCCCCTATGAACACACCAATGTATAGGAAATTGTTTTGTATTAATTTTTAGGGAATTGCTAGTATTAGGATCGGTGAAAAGGACACATATGTCACATTTTTCTATGCCTTTTCTTTTCACATCATCATAGGATAAAATGTCAGCATAAAATGTACGACACCTATCCCTCTATGAACCCCATTTTTTCACCTCTTGAGACACCTCATTTGCACTATTGGACATTTTTTCTAATGTAGTGGTGAGGGTAGAGTGATGCTAAAGACCGGAAGCCTTCAACCTACTGACCAATATATTAATTTGTGCACTATTTCACTTAAGGCATTGCACAAGGTATTCTTGTGATACATCTACATGACCTAACAGCACATGTGGAGGGTGTACGGTTGGCGATGGTTGTGGAGGAGGAGAATTTTGTAGAGGGTTTACAGGAGGAGATTGTGGTTGAGAGTTTATGGGTGGCGAGGGTTGTTGAGGGTTTACAGGTGGTGATGATGGTGCTTCTATGAGGGGTGGTCTTTCATTTTGTTTTTGTCTTTTTGGGTTGTTTGATGAATGTGGAATGAAATTAATAAAAGAAAACAAAAATAATAAAATAACCTAATTTGATTACAATTGCAAGAAAAATAACAAAAATGAACAAACTTACCTTTGTTACGGGGCACCATTGGTTGAAATTCTTGACTAAATTGTGTTTTGTGCAAAACACGATTGGGTTTTGCTACTATTTAATCTCCTCCACACTTCTACTCTGCGGTTTAGGCATTAAAAAATGGCCTAAGTCGTGGGCTATTCTATTTTTGTTATGTTTCTCTTAACCCGATCAGGTTATTAAAAACTCAATGAGTCACATAACCCGATCGGGTTATGAGAAACTCCTCATAACCCGATCGGGTTATGAGAAATTCCTCATAACCCGATCGGGTTTTGAGACACACACAATTTTTTATAATATATTCTAGGCTTGGTTTACCAAGCCTAGAACGATTTCAAATTTTCAATAACCCGATCGGGTTATTGAAAATTTGAATTTTTTTTAAAGGTGTGTCCACTTTTTTGGTCCACAACTTGGTGAACACACCCTTCTCTCAATTTGTTATCAGTTATCATGTAGTTGAACAAGGTGTCCAAATTAAGACATTTCTTCTTGATTTTATTCTTCTTCTCCTCATCTTTCCTTAAATGAATGATGTAATTTTCCTTTTATTTTTCAACTTCCTCTTCATCAGAAGTATGCATAATATGTACTCTTTGTCTTTTATCTTTTTGAACTTCTTCTTCTTCTTCTTCTTCAAGATACTTTTCTCAAGTGAACTTTTGCTTTATTTTCCTTTTTGTAGAGGTTTTTGTTGTCTCCTTTATCCAATTCATAGAATTTTCCTTTACTATTGGAGGGTTTTTCTCCTTTACTTGAGGAATTTTCTTATTTTCTTAACTTGATGTCACAACTCGAGAGGAATCAAGAGTAGTAGAAGTGGAGGGGATCCTAGGGTAAGTGCACAAAGATGGGAGACCAAAAAGGGGGTATAAGGTGCCACTTTTTTCTGAAATCAGCAAACTCTGAACTTCAATGAGAAATTGAGTATACTTACACTCGAAATTTTAAAATGTGACAAAAACAAGAGTCTTTCTACTCCGAATCTAGTTTCTAAACTACTAATTTTTTTTTAGAAATGGTGGAGATTAAGGCCCTCAAAAAGAGGGAGCACAAAAAGTGGTTCTATTTTTTGTGAAAAAACATAACATAGTGTCTGGTGTGCTCCCCCTAAAATTTTAAATTTTTTTTAAAAAAAATTATATCACTCCAGTGAGAAATTAGCTAACACCATCTAGTTTATCCCATATTTTTTTGCTAATTTTTTTATGAAAGTGTGATTTTTTGCCATTTTCCGAAGTGGACACATCTTGAAAACATGAAATTTTTGTGTGCTCCCCCTAGAAATCATTGAAAACTAATTGAAAATTAAAACTTCTTCTTTTTAAAGTGTGTAGAATGGAGTCTAGTTTCTGAAAATGTAATTTTTTTCAAAATTCGATGAACGAGCCAAAATCTAAGCCCAAATGAATACACGTTCATTTTTGACAAAAATCAGACATACTTAGAAAAGAAATTAGAGATGAAATTCTTAACATAATGAGAATTGAAAATAAATTACATGGTTAGATAGCTATCAGAGAGATCTACAATATCATGTCGTCTGATTTTATTGTTATTGAACCACGTGCAAACTTGATGGGGAGCACACAAGAAAAAAGTTATTTTTTAGTAAGTTTGCTGGAAAACATGTCTCAGGCTTGTTTGAATCCTCCAAGCCTTTGGGTTGGAAATCCAAGGCAGATCCAAGCCTTAGGCTTGGTAAACTTCAATGTCATTAAAAGGGCACACACCCTATCATACGTATAGGGCGTGCGCCCTATAGGGCATTCGCACTATAGGGCGTACGCCCTATATTTGACACAAAATCACAAAAGGAAGGAGAGAGAGGTGGGAAGAGAGAGAGGAAGAGAGATAGAGGTGGGAAGAGAGGGAGAGAGAGAGAGAGAGAGAGAGAGAGAGAGAGAGAGAGAGAGAGAGAGAGAGAGAGAGAGAGAGAGAGTATAAGTTGCTTTGCATCATGGGAAAAATAGGCTTATTCTTAGAAGCTAGTGGGAAAAATAATATCAAAAGGGTAAACTAATTGAGGTGGGGGATGTGAAGGATCTAACAATAGAAAGACTTGATGAAATAATTAACTCAATTGGAGGTTTTGATCTCATAATAGGCAGAAGCCCCTGTAATAATCTGTCAGGCAGCAATAGATGCACCAGGCATGGACTGGGTGGAAATCAATCTTCTATTTTCTATAAATTCTCAAGGATTCTAAATTATGTAAGGGGTGTACAATGCATTCGAGCCTAACTTGACATGATAGTTTTTGTATGCATGATATGATTATTACATGTAGATTCTCTATGAAGTCACCTTTCTTACTACCCTAGGTGTCATGACATGTTTGTCCAATTATCTCTTTTCTCATTTCTCTAACTCAGAGCTAGAGAGCTAAGCAGGATTGCAATATGAAGTCGTGGCAAACCATGGCAAATAGCCAAGGAATTTGGGAAGACTATTTGTAGAATTATTAGAGAGAGAGAGAGAGGTCGTAGAACCCATTGATTGGTCCTAAGACCCCTTAAGACACCTTAGGACCCCTAATATGTACTCTTAGGCTTCCTAATGGGTCTTAAGGTGTCATAAGGGGTTGTAAGAACCATTAATGGGTCTTAGGACCCCTTAAGACACCTTACGACCCCTAAGATGTGCTCTTAGGATTCATAATGGGTCGTAGCATTTCATAAAGGGTCGTATGACCCATTGATAGGTCCTAAGACCCCTTAATACACCTTAGGACCCCTAAGATGTACTCTTAGGCTTCCTAATGGGTCTTAAGGTGTCATAAGGGGTTGTCAGAACAATTAATGGGTCTTAGGACCCCTTAAGACACCTTATGACCCCTAAGATGCACTCTTAGGCTTCCTAATGGGTTGTAGCATGTCATAAGGGGTCGTAGAACCCATTGATAGGTCCTAAGACCCCTTAAGACACCTTAGGACCCCTAAGATGTACTCTCAGGCTTCCTAATGGGTCTTAAGGTGTCATAAGGGGTTGTAAGAACCATTAATGGGTCTTAGGACCCCTTAAGACACCTTATGACCCCTAAGATGTGCTCTTGGGATTCGTAATGGGTCGTAACATGTAATAAGGGGTTGTAGGACCCATTAATAGGTCCTAAGTCAACTTAAGACACCTTACGACCCCTAAGATGTACTCTTAGGCTTCCTAATGGGTCTTAAGGTGTCATAAGGGGTTGTAGGACTTATTGATAGGTCTTAGGAGCGCTTAAGGTGTTATAAGGGGTTATAGGAACCATTAATGGATCTTAGGACCCCTTAAGACACCTTAGGACCCCTAAGATGCACTCTTAGGCTTCCTAAAGGGTCATAACATGTCATAATGGGTTGTAGAACCCATCAATAGGTCCTAATACCCCTTAAGACACCTTACAACCCGTAAGATGCACTCTTACGCTTCCTAATGGGTCGTAACATGTCATAAAGGGTCATAGAACCCATTGATAGGTCCTAAGACCCCTTAAGACACCTTAGGACCCCTAATATGTACTCTTAGGCTTCCTAATGGGTCTTAAGGTGTCATAAGGGGTTGTAAGAACCATTAATGGGTCTTAGGACCCCTTAAGACACCTTACAACCCCTAAGATGTGATCTTAGGATTCGTAATGGGTTGTAACATGTTATAAGGGGTCGTAGGACCCATTAATAGGTCCTAAGTCCCCTTAAGACACCTTACAACCCCTAAGATGTACTCTTAGGCTTCCTAATGGGTCTTAAGGTGCCATAAGGGGTTGTAGGACTTATTAATAGGTCTTAGGACCCCTTAAGGTGTTATAAGGGGTTATAGGAACCATTAATGGATCTTAGGACCCCTTAAGACACCTTAGGAGCCCTAAGATGCACTCTTAGGCTTCCTAGTGTGTCGTAACATGTCATAAGGGGTTGTAGAACCCATTGATATGTCCTAAGACCCCTTAAGACACCTTACAACCACTAAGATGCACTCTTAGGCTTCCTAATGGGTTGTAACATGTCATAAAGGGTCGTAGAACCCATTGGTAGGTCCTAAGACCCCTTAAGACACCTTAGGACCCCTAATATGTACTCTTAGGCTTCCTAATGGGTCTTAAGGTGTCATAAGGGGTTGTAAGAACCATTAATTGGTCTTAGGACCCCTTAAGACACCTTACGACCCCTAAGATGTGCTCTTAGGATTTGTAATGGGTTGTAACATGTCATAAGGGGTCGTAGGATCCATTAATAGATCCTACATCCTCTTAAGACACCTTACGACCCCTAAGATGTACTCTTAGGCTTCCTAATGGGTCTTAAAGTGTCATAGGGGGTTGTAGGACTTATTAATAGGTCTTAGGACCCCTTAAGGTGTTATAAGGGGTTATAGGAACCATTAATGGATCTTATGACCCCTTAAGACACCTTACAACCCTAAGATGCACTCTTAGGCTTCCTAATGTGTCGTAACATGTCATAAAGGGTTGCAGAACCCATTGATAGGTCCTAAGACCCCTTAAGACACCTTACAACCCCTAAGATGCACTCTTAGGCTTCCTAATGGGTCGTAACATGTCATAAGGGGTCGTAGAACCCATTGATAGGTTCTAAGACCCCTTCAGACACCTTAGGACACCTAATATGTACTCTTAGGCTTCCTAATGGGTCTTAAGGTGTCATAAGGGGTTGTAAGAACCATTAATGGGTCTTAGGACCCCTTAAGACACCTTAAGACCCCTAAGATGTGTTCTTAGGATTTGTAATGGGTCGTAACATGTCATAAGGGGTCATAGGACCCATTAATAGGTCCTAAGTCCCCTTAAGACACCTTACGACCCTTAAGATGTACTCTTAGGCTTCCTAATGGGTCTTAAGGTGTCATAAGGGGTTGTAGGACTTATTAATAGGTCTTAGGACCCCTTAAGGTGTTATAAGGGGTTATAGGAACCATTAATGGATCTTAGGACCCCTTAAGACACTTTACAACCCCTAAGATGCACTCTTAGGCTTCCTAATGTGTCGTAACATGTCATAAGGGGTCGTAGAACCCATTGATAGAGACCCCTTAAGACATCTTATGACCCCTAAGATGCACTCTTAGGCTTCCTAACGGGTCATAACATGTCATAAGGGGTCATAGAACCCATTGAAAGGTTCTAATACCCCTTAAGACACCTTAGGACACCTAATATGTACTCTTAGGCTTCCTAATTGGTCTTAAGGTGTCATAAGGGGTTGTAAAAATCATAAATGGGTCTTAGGACCCCTAAGATGTGCTCTTAGGATTTGTAATGGGTCGTAACATGTCATAAGGGGTCGTAGGACCCATTAATAGGTCCTAAGCCCCCTTAAGACACCTTACGACCCCTAATATATACTCTTAGGCTTCCTTATGGGTCTTAAGGTGTCATAAAGGGTTTTAGGACTTATTAATAGGTCTTAGGACCCCTTAAGGTGTTATAAGGGGTTATAGGAACCATTAATGGATCTTAGGACCCCTTAAGACACCTTACAACCCCTAAGATGCCCTCTTAGGCTTCCTAATGTGTTGTAACATGTCATAAGGGGTCGTAGAACCCATTGGTAGGTCCTAAGACCCCTTAAGACACCTTATGACCCCTAAGCTGCACTCTTAGGCTTCCTAACAGGTGCAAATCTCATCGCTAGACCTTGTTGCAAAAAGAAACCTTGGTTAGCATTACTAATCTCTCTCTCTCTCTCTCTCTCTCTCTCTCTCTCTCTGTCCCGACCTCTCTCTCTCTCTCTCTCCCTCTCTCTTTCCCAACTATAGGAATTATATTGAGATGATGTACTGAGAGGGGAGGGGTGAATCAGTACGTCTAAAACTTTTCTTGGTTAGCCCATTAACCCTTAATCATCAGTTTGTAAATTATCTTATCAAACTATTCATCTTTCTTTATGTATATGAAATCATATCATAACTTCTTATTGTATGTAATCATAACAAGAACATTCATGAAAATAGATAACACATGACACAAGATATGATATTGCAGAAAACTCCTATTAGGAAGTAAAAACTATGGTGGGGATTGTTACCCACAAGACTTCACTATCTGCAGATAAGAAGGGGCCAATTAAGGCTTACAATTGGTCACTTCTGATGACCTACCCTATTAAGAGTAAATTATAGTGGAGACCTGTTAAGATCTACTTCATTTGAAGCTTTAGAAACACTATTAAGTGTGCACTCTGTTAAGAGATTTAGAAAGAATGGTTAAGTCCACCTTCTACAAAAGGATTTTAGATGTGATGCACTTGTTAGAATGCAACTACATAAGTCTTTGGTCTGATGATATATGCAATCTTTAATTGCTAATAACAGATCCTATTAAGCTTCATACATATAAGTAATCATCCTTCCATGATTGAATAATACCTTTATCTGCTCATCGGTAGCCTCTGTGTGTTCTTGACAACTGATGTGTTTTGTTTCTCACCTTTGTATGAATTCTTCCTTCTGCTCCTTAAATGTTCTGCATGGCTATCAACAACAATGAATTCATGTACTCAAAATTGAGTTTGAACATCTATTTATACTAACTTAGGCTCAATTCTTGATTCATGCATCGCAAGTTAACTCTAGATCCAAGGTTTACAACTTGACCTTGATCTTTAGTTAGATATGTTTTAGATCCATTAGGATGCTTTAAAATATTTACATAAATCTTGCTTGACCCTCAAGTTATGATTTAAAAAAATTAAAAACTCTATAAATAGAATTACATTTCTTTATCCGTCGTGTAAAAATCAGATCCATAATTTGCGGGTTCTTTAACTGACTGTCAATTCTGACGGTCAGTTTTATTGGTCGCCAGTGTTCCTTTCTTGAACTTGTCATCGGGTATGCATTTTCTGTTCCTGTCGGGTTAGTTCTCAAAACTGTGTCACCGATAATGCTTGTGGTCGCAGGTGATGCTTGTCGATTCCATACTTAGCATTTTTCTTGTGACCTTTGTATTCTGTCGGGTATGCTCACTATTTGCCGGTAATGCTTGAAGTCTATTGTTGATGCTTGTAGTCTGGCGGTAATGCTTTATTCTATCGGTGATCTCTGTCAATGTTTTTCACTAAGTGTAATAATGGTAAAATAATTTTATCAATCTCCCCCTTTGACATTAGTATCAAAAACATGATATGTGCAACATAATGAGTGTATTAGTAGGTACACCTATGTCTACTTCTTCTTTAGTCATTTGAATGACTCCCCCTATGTATATGCCAGTAAGTGAAAGTTTATATACATATCCTTATGTATTTTTATTTTCCTCCTTTTTCATTCTGATATATATATTGTACATAACTATATACATTTCTTTTCCTCCTTTTTTGATTCTAAGGCAAAGGTACTTACAACTTTTCAAAAAGGTGGGAATGTGAGGACTTGATCTTTCCCATCATCATTTCCCATTTCTCCTTTAGCATTTCTAGAGCCATGTGCTCTAGTGAAATCCTTACATGTATGTCATAGATGCTGTCTACTATAGACATCTCAGGGGTTGCTATCAGATTTTGAGCATAAGAAATATGTTGTCGTAGAATAGTAAGATTGGGTAGAAAATGTGCCTGAAGTTTAGTAATCTCACCTCTGAATTGTGTTTCAGCATCCCATATTTCTTGCCTTAGCCTATTCACCTCTATGACCATGTCATGATGTGCCTTTATGATGTCGGCATGAGAGGTTAGGCTTTGTGCACTTTTTGTGACATTGGAATCTATTTCTGCTAGTTTGTCACTATTTTCTTTTCCATATTTCTCTAGTGTGCACATCTTTTGAATTAAGGTGATTGCTTCAACAATCATTGGCTCTAATATTTTAGTGAGTTCTGAGAGATTTACCTTCTTCAATGCCACTTCTTGGCTGATTTTATCAATTAACTTGAATTGATATTTCTTTTCTGCTTGTTCTTCCATTGCTTGTTCTGCATCTATACCTTTCTCTGTGATGGTGTCGGTAAGAACAACAATTTGTTCCTTTACTGAAGCATTTTCTTCAAGTTTCACTTCAGGAACAAGTTTTTGGAGTATCTCTTTTGCTTTGTCAAGTGCCATGTTTTCCCTACGTTCTTGTATCATTTTCTTTTGTATGGCTTTTCTCTGACATAGCACTCCAAACTCTTGAATTTTGTCACTGTCCAAAGTGGTAATGTCCCAGTTTGGAACTTCAATGAATTCATCTAGTGTCACAGCCAATATATCCTTCTTTACTATTTTCTTCTTCTTCTTCTTTGGCTGGGTGGTAGATTGATGTACCACCATTTGTAAGGCTTGTGATTGGGTAGATTTTGTGGGTGAGTGTCAAGAGGATGAGGCATCCTTTTGTATCTGTTCTGTGTTCACTGACCGATTTGGTGAAGATGTCTCCTCACGTACCTTGGGTGTATCAATAGATGAATCTTCTTTTATCTTTATACCTTCATTCTTCTTGACACCTTCACTCTTATCTTTCTCTTCACCCTTTCTCAATGTATCATCAGTGTTTTTGTCTGCCTCTTTGTTTTGTTCTTTTGATACATCTTGCTGCTCATCGGTTGCATCCTTCATTTCAGTATCTATATCCTTGGGAGTGTTGGATGCACCTTTGTTTTCATCAGTACCCATATTCTTGGGTACATCATCATCTTTCTTAGATGATTTATCTTGACTTGACTATATATCAATAGCATCTATTAATATATTCATGTTTGTTGGTGTATTGACTGTTGCAGTGTCAATAGCTATGTCCCGTCCGTCGGTATTAGCCTTTGTAGCATTGATGTCTTCATCTTTTTGAACCTCTACTATAGGGTCTTTTTCTGTAATGGTATTAACAATTTTGTCTAACCATGAATCATCATTTATATCAACATCTAAGTTACCTTTTATTGACAGTTCTTCTTTGGTAACTTCTTCATCCTCCAAGTTTATGTGGATGGGGCTTGCTGGTACGTGATCATCTTTACCATCTTTTGACCAGTCTTCATCTATAACATCGGTCTATTTTTGGCCTGTGATCTGTACCTCTTCACTATCTAACTCAACTATTGAGTTACCTATTTTGTTGATAGGTTCCTTTTCAGGACTGCTTTCCTCATCAGGATTGAGTATCTCACTACATATTTTATGAGTGTCTTCTTCTAGCTCTATAAGTTGTTCTTTTAGAAATTTATAAGCTCTCAACTTGGGTGAGAAGCTTTTTGCATATTTATCCATGACTTCATTGATTTCTTCTTTTGTTGATTCAGGAGGTAAAAGAGAGACCAATACTCTTTCTCTTACCCTCTTCTCCTCATGGAGTGCAAAAGTAAATCTAGAAGATATTTTATCTAATAGTTCTTTTGGAACATCATGTGTAGTGAAGTGCAGTGGGACATAAAAGTGTTTGCACATCTTAGAAATAAGAGCTTCTTCAATCTTATTTTGTTCCACTATATCCCATCTTAACCATTTCCTAATTTTAGGATGTCCAACAGATGCAGCTTTAGAAATAGACTTACATATTTCATCAATGTCTTCAGTTGGTGATGATACCTTTGCTTTTTCCTTTGCAAGTTTTACAGTGTCAGGTTCATCCATAGCTGAATCTTCTAAGTCCTCATCAGTCTGAACATATTTCCTCCTCTTAGCAGGTGCCCTAGCTTGTTGTTTTTCCTTTTGAGGTGCAGGTTTCCTCTTGTAAACCTTCCCTTTTACCATGGGAGAAGGAATAGCATCCTGTGCTATTTGGCTTCTTGTTCTAGACTTGTTAGGTGGAGGAGGAGGTGGTGAATCAGACTTCTCTTCCTCTGATTCTAGTTTCTCTATTGTATCACCAATGGGAAGCTAATCCTCGATGATTTCCTCCTTACCCTTTTGTTCCTCGTCACCTTCTTCTTCTTCTTCTTCTCCATCAGAAGATATTTTCAAGTTCTTTTTCAGATTCTTTACAATTCTTTTTGACTGTTTTACAGCCTTCTTGACAACAAGATTTGTCTTAATCTTATCTTTGGCCTCTTCATAGGTACCAAATCTCAGTTGTTTGTTGTCTATTGGTTCATTCAATAATGCCTGAATGCATTCATTTGCTAATCCTGTTTTGACTTCATAATCTAATTTTGAAAGCCATGATTTTCTTGGAACTACTGCTTGTATGTATGTGAAATCTGTATCTACCATGAAACATATTTCTTCATGGTGTTCCTCTATCAGTTTCTTAGGAATTCTAGTTCTTTCTTGTAGCATTTCCTTAATGGTTTTGAAATATTCATGCATTACATTGTCAAAGTCTGTACCAGGTGATTCTATGAATTCACTTATCTGAATGGTAATCGGTCTACTTGTGTCCTATGCAACTTTTCCTATGGAAGGAAAGTATTCTTCAAAATAAAAGAATATACACATTATGAGGGAACCAAACTTACATGTGTTTGTCCTTGAAGACCTTATTGTGCACATGTTCTCCTCAAATTGATGTAATAGGATCTCTGCCAGATCCATCTTCTTCCCCTGTTTGATAATCTTGTACACTGTGCTCATAGTAGTACTAGATATGTTGTTCAATCTACTTGCTTGGAAGATCTTGTATCCAACAACACATGCTCCAAACTTCAGCTCTATGTTGGTAATGGTGTTTACCTTTAGTGCCCTTTTGTCTGATTTTGCACCAATTAGTCTTTTTAATTCTGCCAGAGATGGATGTTTGTGAGCCTATGGTTTGTCAGTTATTGGATAACCAATCACGACATGTATAACATCCTTTGTTATAGCCTTTGGTTTGTTTAGCTGTAAAGTGTTGTCGTGAACTTTGCTAAGAACAATTTTAATCCATTCTATCTTGAAAACCTTGGGAAAATGCAGTGAATTTGTGAGTCCCTTTACTTCCAAGTGTTTATGCTCTTCTTTGAGCTTTCCAGCATCATCACACAGTGCCCTATAGGCATTATCAAGGTCTAGATCTCCTATCTCTGAGATCTTGCAGTGAATGTAG
>MU226911.1:2563434-2576480 GCA_018584345.1 Thuja plicata
ACAACAAGTTCACTGTCGCCATAAAATTTTAAGGCTTTAAGCCCTCTCTTTCTAGCCCATTCCAGTCCATTGACTAGACTCTCATATTCTGCAGTGTTGCTGGTGCAGGAAAAACTAAATCTAAAGGCGGTATAATAACTTTCTCCTTTTGGGGACACCATCATAGCACCTCCACCAAAACCGTGTCTACTTCTAGCTCCATCAAAATATAGTTCCCAAACTTGATCACTCTGATCTTCTAAATCAACATCTTTGAAAAGGTTGGGCTCTATAGCATCACCTTCTTGCAACAAATAGTTTCCTAAACCAGCATTCCAAACGACATGCTCTGATTCTCTTTCATCCAAGAAAAAATTAGGGGTATCCCCTATCTTAGTGCTTGCTTCACTAAAGGTTTGGAAATCACTGTTACCAAATATGGGGCAGTTAACATTGACTGCACTGGACACATAAGGCTCTACATGGTGTGCTGCCAACTCTTCTAACTTAATGGTAACCTTGGTACCATATCTTGTGTGAAACAACATGTGGGACTAGTCAGAAGATAAATAACCACCTATCTTGGCTGTGAACTCTCTTGATAAACACATAGAAAATAATGCAGGGAGATTTATGATATATATGTCAAGGAGGATAAAAAAATTAGGACTAGCATGTAAGATCAAACTGGTATCCTTAGCCACACCTATAGTGCTGACTGAGGACCTGTCAAGCTATGTAACATTCTTTTGGAAGGGTTCATACTTCAGTCCTAATTGGTCATCCACCTTCTTGGGCATTATAGTGCTAGTAGCCCCACTATCTACCATGCAATTGTGTACTAGAGACTCACCAATGATCAATGAAACATAAAAGGGAGGAGGCTTCAAGCTCTTACCTTGTATGGGGTTGGCTTTGAGGTTATTTCTTGGAGTCTCCTTCTCCTGATTAGTGTTAACCAACACTAACCTCACAGCCTCTTTCGTGGGCTGAGGAGTTGTCACCTCTGATATGGCCTTCTTTAAAATCTCAGGTTGTCCTGGAATGGCCAAAGAGTCCCACATAGACATAGTGACGTTCACTTTCTTCATATTGTCCACAATGTTATAAGGTGTCGTAGTGTGTCCTCTTTGTTGTGCTTTTACTATGATGGGTTCTGCCCCCTTTGGAACTTGGCCTTCTAGGTTTGTGATGGCCGGAGCCTTCTTTACTGTGGTAGGAAAAACTTGTTGTACCGGCTCTACAGAAGTAGTTGCTTGGGTACCAGAATCAGCTCTCTCCATGTCTTGAGCTCTCCTCTTTGATCTTGTAAAGGCAGCAAAAGCTTCATCACTGTTGACTCCACTGAAGTCCAGTTGCTCCCAATTGAAAAGAGCAGTTTCATTTTCTTGTGTTTCTTACTGAGGAGCCGTCCCACTGGATGAAAACTCTGTTTGAGCTTGTGAGGCATTTTGAACCATCAGAGCTTGGTTCATCCATCAATTAGAACATGTGGCCTGATTGTGGGGCTGATTGCAAAGGAAACACCATTCATTATCCATAACCACATTGTTTTGACTAGGCACCATCTCCCTGACTGGATTTGCAGAATTAAGAGGTGCAGGGTTATATGGTTAGAATGGCCTTTGACTAAAACCTTGCCTTTGCCCTTGATAGCCTCCTTAGTACGGTGGCCTATTTTGTTGATAAGGCTGTCCTTGATTTTGATACTGTTGATTAGGACCTTGGCCTTGTTGTTGGAAGGATGGTCTGACACCTTGATTCTATTTCTTCAAATTTGTAACCTCCTTTGTCAAGGTTTGTAGCAAGCTTGTCATTTCCTTCATACTAGTAGCTTGGCTACTCTTTATCTCTTGCAACTCCTGAGAAAAACCTGCCTTAGCATGTTCCTGGCCACTAGTACTAGCTTGGGAAGCCAATATGGGAATAGGGGTAAATGGGGGCACTTGTGCAGGTGCAATGGGTTGAAGGCTAGGGAAGATAGGCATTGGTGGTCTTCTAGCTATCATTCCTACTTGAATCAAACAATTTTCAGCCCTGACTGCTATGTCAAAATCTTGGGGTGGGAAGTACCTCCCATAGACTGGATCATGACAGATATTTGACCATTCAGACTTTGTAAATAGTATAAAAAGGCATGGTCTGCTGATGGTCTGACTGAAACTGGAATTCTATTCCATGTTTTAAGGAATCTACTATTGTAATCTGTCATTTGTTCTTGAGGGTCTCTCTTAATGGTTGTTAACTGCTCAACCAGAGACAAGTTATCTGATTTATCCTCAAAATGCTTACTTAATGCATCCCCTAATTCATCCCAAGAAGTAATAGACCCAACAGCTAAAGTTATGAACCATTCAAGGGCCTTACCTTTTAGAGATGCTACTAATAACTTGGTGGCTACATCTTCTTGAGTAATGTTGTGGATGCTGCAGATGGTAGTCACATCTCTTATGTTCTCAAAGGCTATGGTTTTCCCTTCACCTGTGAAATTAGGCAAGCTTTTTAATGCCACCAAGGGAACATCATGATGCACTGCAAAATTTAATGGGCTCCCTTGATTGAAAGGTGCAAAGGAAAAATTTCTAGCCATTGCAAGAGCCGAAACTTGAAGATTCACAAAAATATGAGCTGTGCTTGAATCTTCCTCTTCTAGATCCCTGGTTAGAGATCTTCCTCTTCTTCTGGAATGAAAAGAAAAAGGTCTCCCTTCTATTGAATCAGGAGGTGTAGACTGAACTCTCCTTGCAGGGGACTCCTTGTGAGTTGACCTGCCTTTGTGACTTCTCTTTAAGGGCAACTCTAAAAATTCAGTGGGCTTAGAGCTCCTAGTTGCAATCTTTTTCATATACCTTAAGCAAGGCTGGCCTGAAACTTTGAAACCAGTGGAGTCGCCAGATATACTTGTCAGAACAACTTCTTAAAAATTTGTATTATGTGACCTGCATATCAGAGATAACATAATCTTCTACAATGAAATTCTTTTACGGTCCCATCGGGCGTGCCAGAAATGTTATACACTGAATTTGCACCTCTGATCTCAAGCTCTCTTGGTCTTGATAATCCAGTATAACAAGGGAGTCATCTCAAGGTTGTGGGACCCTATGCTAACTAAGATGAGACCTCCAGGTTCTAGGCTGGTTCCTCTTGGATAATCACCTTAACTTGCTCTTAAACAGGAAAGTAAACTTTGAAGGGAAAGGGATAGAAGGAGTGCATGAAAGGGAAAATACATGAAAGCAAACTACCTACTAGGTGATACACCGAAATTAGGGTTTGGATCTCAGTATAGAGGGATGAAACCAATGGAGGAAATCAGGTCTAATAAGTCACAACTCACTAGATAGGATTGCATAAGTATTTCATAGGAGGGTCTGAACAAAAGACTCGACCTATGACCTGCAAACAAACATCCTTTTCTGCAACTAGGTGTAGGAATGAGAGAAGACTGCTAGGGGTTGTAGTATACCCACAAAACATCTAAAATCAGATCAGACATAGTAACACACAAAGCATAGAAAGTGAGAGGGACTAGGAATCCCAATTTTCATTAACAACATTCATAAACTTCAATCCAATAAGAGATAATCAAGACAGTGAAGACAAAGATAAAACAAATATCACAAGTACCTCAAGAATGTCTTAATCGTCAATGGGAATCACAAATGCAAGAAACCACAAGGGAAGAAAGATTGCCACAAATTGGTCTTTGAGAGAAAAGAATTCCATTTACAATTGCCTATTCTGATCACTAATGCTCCCCAAAAAAACCTTAAATACAACACTCAACTGCACACAGGCAGGAGTCCCAAAAACTTAACCAGGGTTACAAATTTTACAATAGAACAATCCACCCTATAACAAATCTAATCTGGTCATAAATGCTCCAAAGATGAATCTTGATCAGATTGGATTTTTTCCTTTGCGCCCATCCCTGTACTTGATTATGCCCGCAGACAAGCAACCCGGATCCATCAGTTTAACTTTGCAAATAGGCCTTTCCATGAATGTTCACCAACTGATCATAGCTTCCCAGAACAAGAAATGACCCCTGATGGCTGCCCAAACCTCTACATCAATGAGTCCTCAACTCATAATTATGCCTTTTAGCCAACTGCATTTTGGAGGGCAATAACTTCCTGATCGGATCCTGGCCTGGCCAGCCACCGCTTAGCCCTCCAAAAGTCTGCAAAAATGCAACTGGGCTCTGAAAACTTTTAGGCGTTTCTATATCACACAGTCGCTGGCCGTTTTCCTTTCCTCTAGATTCTGAGCGACTGAGCGACATTCTTTTTCTGCATTGCATATTCTATCTGATCGCACACTCGCCCAGCCCTTTGCTCTGTCTTTATTTCATGTGCAAGCGAGCGACAACATCCATCTCGTACACGGTCGCAAGCTTGCCCAGACTTTTACTCTGTTTCCAAACTATGTGCAAGTAGGCGATAGCTTCCGCTTTCTATTTGGTTTCCAACTCGCAAGCATTCTTTCTCTGATCTTTAATGTCTGACGACTGCGCGATGACCATTCCTCTTTGCTCGTCGCTGACTCGCAGGTTACTTTTCTTTTATCTCATTGCCGCAACGATTGAGCGACGAGCTGAACAAATCCTTCAGTCGCACGGTCGATGACCCTAAAATTTTACCCTACTCCCTGCTGTGGGTGCGCGACAACACCTTCTCCTTCTCCAATCGCTTACTCGCGAGCTGCTTTACTTTGATCGCTATTGCTCGGCGAGCGAGCGATGACTTGCCTTTTTGCTCATCGCGTACTCGCGAGTTCCCTTTTCTTTATTCGAACTGCCCAGCGACTGCGCGATGGTGTCTTTCTTTAACTTGTCGCATGGTCGCGAGCTGGCATTCTATCATCTGAAAATATTAGCGAGTGTGCGATGAGTATTCCTATCACCTTGGTTGCTCGGTTGTGGACCATTAAGAACCGTGAAAACCATATGTGCGACTAGGCGACTGCAACTTCAAATCAGCATGTTACGCCTTCATCGCGCACTCACATTGCACAAAACACATGAGTTAGAACCTATGCGAGTAGGCGATGACCTCAATATGACCTCATCGTGCACTCGCGCAACTAAAACATTAACCGTCATGAGATATCGTGACTGCGTGATACACACCTTAAACGACTCATCGCCCACTCGCGGGACCTAAAGACCTTGACCTAGACTGACCGTGATTGTGCGATGATCATTTTTTTTCCGCTCGTCGCCCACTCATAGACGGAACATGACTACCCAAAAATAGATCATGATTGCGCGATGACTGTGATTTGCAGCTCGTTGCGCACTCACGCAACTTAAAGATATGACAAATAAACCGACGCGACTGTGTGATGAGACAAAAGCACGATCTGAAAAGGGGGGGTTGACCATTTTCTCTTTTTGCGCGGTAAATACAAGATTTAAAATCAGAAAGCCCAGTCAAAATTGCATAGGGTGGAAAATTTGGGCAACAATAATCATAACAAGAACATTCATGAAAAAAGATAACACATGACACAAGATATGATATCGCAGAAAACTCATGTTAGGAAGTAAAAACTACAGTGGGGATTGTTACCCACAAGACTTCACTATCTATAGATAAGAAGGGGCCGGTTAAGGCTTACAATTGGTCACTTGTAATGACCTACCCTGTTAGGAGTATTACAGTGGAGACCTGTTAAGATCTACTTCATTTGAAGCTTTAGCAACACTGTTAAGTGTGCACTCTATTAAGAGATTTAGAAAGAATGGTTAAGTCCACCTTCTACAAAAGGATTTTAGATGTGATGCACTTGTTAGAATGCAACTACATAAGTCTTTGATTTGATGATATATGCAATCTTTAATTGCTGATAACAGATCCTATTAAGCTTCATACATATAATTAATCATCCTTCCATGATTGAATAATACCTTTATCTGCTCGTTGGTAGCCTCTGTGTGTTCTTTACAACTGATGTGTTATGTTTTTGACCTTTGCATGAATTATACCTTTTTCTCCTTAGATGCTTTGTGTGGCTATCAAAAACAATGAATTCATGTACTCACAATTGAGTTTGAACATCTATTTATACTAACTTAGGCTCAATTCTTGATTCATGCATCACAAGTTAACTCTAGATCCAAGGTTTACAGCTTGACCTTGATGTTTAGTTAGATATGTTTTAAATCTGTTAGGATGCTTTAAAACATTTACATAAAGCTTGCTTGACCCTCAAGTTATGATTTAAAACAAATAAAAACTCTATAAATAGAATAAAATTTCTTTATCCATCGTGTAAAAATCAGACCATAATTTGCAGGTTCTTTAACTGACTGGCAGTTCTGACGGTTGGTTTTATTGGTCCCCGGTGTTCCTTTCTTGAACTTGTCATCAGGTATGCCTTTTCTGTTCCTACCGGGTTAGTTCTCAAAATTGTGTCGCTGATAATGCTTGTGGTCGCCGATGATGCTTGTCGATTCCATACTTAGCATTTTTCTTGTGACCTTTGTATTCTGTTGGGTATGCTCGCTGTTCACTGGTAATTATTGAAGTTTGTCGGTGATGCTTGTAGTCTGGTGGTAATGCTTTAGTCTGCCGGTGATCTCTGTCAATGTTTTTCACTAAGTGTACAAATGGAAAAATAATGTCATCACCTCTCTCTCTCTCTCTCTCACTCTCTCTCTATCTATCTTTTATTGTTTCTAACATAGGGCGTACACCCTATAGGGCGTGCACCCTATAGGGTGTGCGCCCTATGTAAGAACACAAAAAATGGTAATAAAGCCAAAAAATTCATGAAAGAGGCCCACTTTTTACTGTTGCTGTCTATTTTTTACAGTCTGCTCAACAAATATTCGCTTTTCATGGTGTTGAAAAACACAAATAAGTACATTATATCAATTTACAACACATTTTTGTTTAGAAGTCAACATCGAAGAATGAAATTCAATCAATCTTCACCGAAAGTGATCCACTGAGGTAAGTTTTTTATTTTTTACATGTGAATTGTGAATAAATATTCTATTTGTACATGCATTTCTATGATATGCATAAAGAGTCATTTTTACATGTGAATTGTGAATCAAGAGTCTTTTTCTATTATATTTTGAGTTAATGTAATTTAGATTGATATTATAAAGTTTTACTTCTTGTAATATATTAATATAATAATTTCAAAATTGTAATGAATTCATATGTAGAAATCATCATCATGCCAAGGAAATGAACAAAGACGCTAACACCAGAAGAACATGAAAGAGAGAAAGAGAAGAAAAGGGAAAGAATGAGACAACTTCGTGAACACAAAAAATTGCATACCATAGAACAAGATTTGTCTTTGGATGAGGAACATGAAACATCAATAAAAAGTAAGAGAGAATTGGAATTGGAAACAAAAAGGCAACGAATGAGAAACTTGCATGCAACAAGATAATTGAATTATGAAGATGTGGGCACATCATCTATGAGTTCCCAAGTTCAAGAGACACCACCATCCAATGTTGGAGATACACCCTTGTATCATCTTGAAGGCACACCATTGTATCATGGTCAAGGCACACCATTATCTACATCCAAAGGTGTAGGCAGGACGTTGTGTCATGTTGAAGGCACACCATTATCTATATTCGAAGGTGTAGGCACAACATCATTTCATGTTGAAGGCACACCATTAACATCTCAAGTTGGTGAGGATCCATGTTTCATATCTCAATTTGAAGGAACGTCAACTTCGGTTGAAGATACACAATTAATAGACAATGTTGTTGATGTTCGTAATATTGATGTCACTCAACAGTTGAAAACACCTCCTAGAATAATTTACAGAAAGCCAAAATATTTGATTGATATTGATACTAACATTTTGGTTGATAGATGAAACTAACATTACACCATATGAGGATTGTTGTACATTAATAGGATCAAGTGAGCTACACTCTATTAGAAGCTCTAATGCAAGTTCATGTATCATCCACATGGAACATATGGCATGCTTTTGTTCATCATGCACAGATGAAGATTGGGATGGGTGTGAGGCAAAGGAGTGGGTCGATGAATGGTCTACACGAATTTTGAGCCCACTTGACTCCTATCGTCCCCCAGCAGCATTGCAAATGACACAAATGGAATCATACATTGACCATTTTTCTGATCTAGTGCAACCAGGTAAATTGTAAACTCATGTAAATACTCTTAAATTTAGTACTTTATCGTAAGTATTCATTGAATTAATCTTCTTGTTATGCTTCTATCATTGCAGACCATGTTTTTGCTATTATTGCACCTGAAGACAATGACGAAGGGACATATTATTACTTGTGTTGTTGTGTTGAGGTCAAAAATAAATTGGATCACTCGGTTACAGATGATGAAGGATTAGAATACCCTACATGAGCAGTGGTTGTAACTGGTACATGGCTTACACAGTATTGTATGAAGAACCCTAGGTTGTGGTTGTTCGAGGATTGGGAGACACACAGGAAGATTCTTCATTATTCCAACCTTGTCGTTGCATCAAATGTCCATTTGACCAAATATGGAGGAAAACCGCACAATAAACTCTTTGGAAGGTTCACGATTCAGACCACGAGGCAATACTTGAGACAATAAAGGGTAGGGAAGATCGAGCTGGTTAATTGGACTAAAAGTGAATCCAAATTTTTTTAATGTCAAATCTAGTTGAATGCATGTGCATATAACATGTATATTTGTAAAGGAATTAATTCACTTGAATCCACATTGGGTGGACTGTAAATTTCCCATGCATTACCCCATATGTATAACGGGAAGTTTGTAAGATTTAATAACAAATTTTCTCTTCTATTTTTTGGGGCAATACCAGAGGTTTTTTCTTCTCGGCTCTTTCCTCCTAGTGCTCCTAATGAGCTAATTTGTAAACATATTTTTCATCATTAATTAAAAAAAATATGTTTACCCTACAAATTCTAGAAATATATGTGAAGTTTATTGTCATGTTTCATATTGCATATCCTGAAAACCACTCGTTGTGGCTTCGAACCATCTCTACCAACAGCTTTAGAATGCTGGGTGAATGCTAGGAATGATCTTGCCACAGATGCGAAGAGGCTCAAACATTGCCGACCACTATGGAGCCAAGTGTCCCTCAAGGTGCACCAGACAACAAAATTGCTGATATTCAGTGGTCCATTTCTCAGATATTTCAAGGGGTATCAACAAGTTGTCAAGTGCTACAAGACCATGTCATGGAGGCCTACAATAACCTATCTCAGTTTTTGGAGACTCGCTTCCATTTTCATTTTCCCACCCAATCTCGATTGATGCCAAAATGTGCAATGTTGCGCAGTTGATTACTGACACATTGCATATCTTGAAAATCGCTTGTCATGGCATCTAACCATCTCTGCCAACAGCTTTAGAATGCTGGGTGAATTCTAGGAATGACCCTGCCACGGATGCGAAGAGGCTTGAACATTGTCGACCGCTGTGGAGCCAAGTGTCCCTCAAGGTGCACTAGGCAACAAAATTGCCGATATTCAGTGGTCCTTTTCTTAAATCTCCCAATGGGTATCAATGAGTCGTTAAGTGCTATAGGACTGTGTCATGGAGACCTATAATAAGCTATCTCATTTTTTGGAGACTCGCTTCCATTTTCATTTTCCCACCCAATCTCGGTTGATGCCAAAACGTGCAATGTTGCACAGTTGATTACTGACACATTGCATATCTTGAAAACCGCTTATTGTGGCTTCAAACCATCTATGCCAATAGCTCTGAAATTCCAGGTAAATGATAGGAATGACCCTTCCATGGATGTGAAGAGGCTCAAACATTGCCAACCGCTATGGAGCCAAGTGTCCCTCAAGGTGCACCAGGCAACAAAATTGTTGATATTCAGTGGTTCTTTTCTCAAAGCTCCCAAGGGGTATTGATGAGATGTCAAGTGATACAAGACCATGTCATGGAGGCCTACAATAACCAATCTCAGTTTTTGGAGACTCACTTTCATTTTCATTTGCCCACTCAATCTCGGTTGATGCCAAAACGTGCAATGTTGTGCAGTTGATTACTTACACATTGCATATCTTGAAAACTGCCCATCATGGCTTTGAACTATCTTTTCCAAAAGCTCTAGAATGCTAGGTGAATGCTAGGAATGACCCTGCCAAGGATGTGAAGAGGCTTGAACATTGCCGACCACTATGGAGCCAAGTGTCCCTCAAGGTGCACCAGGCAACAAAATTGCTGATATTCAGTGGTCTATTTCTCAGAGCTCCCAAGGGATATTGACAAGATGTCAAGTGATACAAGACCATGTCATGGAGGTCTACAATAACCTATCTCTATTTTTGGAGACTCACTTCCATTTTCATTTGCCCACCCAATCTCTGTTGACGCCAAAACGTGCAATGTTGCACAGTTGATTACTGACACATTGCATATCTTGAAAACTGCCTGTCGTGGCTTCAAACCATCTTTTCCAATAGCTCTGGAATGCCAGGTGAATTCTAGGAATGACCCTACCATGGATGCGAAGAGGCTCAAACATTGCCGACGGCTATGGAGCCAAGTGTCCCTCAAGGTGCACCAGACAACAAAATTGCTGATATTCAGTGGTCTATTTCTCGGAGCTCCCAAGGGGTATTGATGAGCCATTAAGTGCTACATGACTGTGTCATGGAGGCCTACAATAACCTATCTCAGTTTTTGGAGACTCGCTTCCATTTTCATTTACCCACCCAATCTCGGTTGATGCCAAAATGTGCAATGTTGCGTAGTTGATTACTGACACATTGAATATCTTGGAAACCACTTATTGTGGCTTCAAACCATCTCTGCCAACAGATCCAAAATGCCAGTTGAATTCTAGGAATGACCCTGCCATAGATGTGAAGAGGCTCAAACATTGCCGACCGCTATGGAGCCAAGTATTCCTCAAGGTGCACTAGGCAACAAAATTGCCTATATTCATTGGTCCATTTCTTGGAGCTCCCAAGGGGTATCGATGAGCTATCAAGTGCTACAGGACCATGTCATGGAGGCCTACAATAACCTATATCAGTTTTTGGAGACTCACTTCCATTTTTATTTTCCCACCCAATCTCGGTTGATGCCAAAACGTGCAATGTTGCGTAGTTGATTACGGACACATTGCATATCTTGTAAACCACTCATTGTGGCGTCAAACCATCTCCACCAATAGCTCTAGAATGCCAGGTGAATTCTAGAAATGACTCTGCCATGGATGCAAAGAGGCTCAAATGTTGCCGACCGCTATGGAGCCAAGTGTCCCTCAAGGTGCACTAGGCAACAAAATTACCGATATTCAGTGGTCTGTTTCCTTGAGCTCCCAAGGGGTATCAAAAATATGTCAAGTGCTACATGACCGTGTCACAAAGGTCTACAATAACCTATCTCATTTTTTGGAGACTTGCTTCTATTTTCATTTTCCCACCCAATCTCGGTTGATGCCAAAATGTGCAATGTTGCACAGTTGATTACTGACACATTGCATATCTTGAAAACCGCTCGTTGTGGCTTTGAACCATCTCTTCCAAAAGCTCCAGAATGCTGGGTGAATGCTAGGAATGACCCTACCATAGATGCGAAGAGGCTCAAACATTGCCGACCGCTATGGAACCAAGTGTCCCTCAAGGTGCACCAGGCAACAAAATTGCTGATATTTAGTAGTCCGTTTCTCGGAGCTCCCAAGGGGTATCTATGATCCGTCAAGTGTTACAGGACTGTGTCACAGAGGTCTACAATAAACTATCTTGGTTTTTGGAGACTCGCTTCCATTTTCATTTTCCCACCCAATCTTGGTTGATGCCAAAATGTGCAATGTTGCACAGTTGATTACTGACACATTGCATATTTTGAAAACCGCTCATCCTGATATCGAATAGTCTCCACTAACACATTCAATTTGACGTGTAAATGCCAAGAATAAAATTTTTATGCTTCACAACTCATTCGAACATTCAGGACCACAATGTACTGGTGCATCTCTCGACGTTCTTGTAGTGCCCTAAATAGGTCCAGATGGTCAAAATTCTCCAATAGGACTAAAATTGTGTAGGATTGATATTTTTTTTTTATCTTATATGAACTATTATCATTTCATTAAGGTGTTGGAATGAAAATTATTAGTCTAGGTTTATGAAATGAAACATGCATATTCTCATTAAGTATGAATTATTCAGTAACAATATACATAGATACAAGTGCAAATATAAATATAAGATAAGCAATTTACAAAGCATAAGGCATCCATATAAACATAAATTAGTAACATCAATTCACATGATATATTCGTAGAGCATGAAGATAAATATATATGTCCAATAATGTCATAGATCAAATATGTCCAATAATGTTAAATTGGCATCGTGAAAGCCAAATGGATATAGAACATGTCACTTATACAATATACAAAAATTTGTCCAGTAATGCCATATTGCCATACAATGATTATCCCTAGTAAAGTCATTTCCCAGAAGGGGAAGAAAACAAATCCCGTGCTGCCTTCGATCGTCGCGTCGAAGGAGATGCAGTACTCTTGCGAGTGCGCTCGCTAGTCCTCCTGTTTAGACTCTTCTGCAACTCGAGCTGATAAAATAACAAGTATAAACATCAATAGCTAATATACATAGAAATTTAATTATAGGATGACATAAAATAGATTATTTTCTTACCTCTAACAAATAGTCGCTATGTACATCTACCGAAGGGGCTCGCTGACGATTTGGAGTAATGAGTCCCTACAACAATGATCAAAATAATATTTAAAATATATACATTAATATCATTGAAAAATCAATATAAACTATTAAAATAAAAATTCTAATTAAGTTATCTCTTTCATACCTTAGTCAATGCATCAGAACTAGCCATAGCTATAGCTACGCCATGATTCAAACTATCATGAACAAAAGGAGGAGTCTCCACTGTCATTAACTGAAAATGGAACAACAAGAGTATTTTGTAGTTATCAAGAATACCTATAATATTTTACAACCCCACTAATTAATAAATGATACCTCTGTGAACGTGCCACCGCATCCTTCAGTGTGTGGTGTCGATGTTGTAGCTCTAGCATCAAACTAGTGC
>MU226911.1:2610636-2637705 GCA_018584345.1 Thuja plicata
CCTCCTATAGAACCTGTGAAGGAACCTGTTGTCATTCCTCCTAGTTCTCAACATGTGCCAAACAAAGCTAAACATAACAAATCTACTAATGAACATCGTAAGAAGTGTAGAGCTAATGCTAGAGCCCGTGCTTCTATGATTCAAAACTTATTACCTACCTTCGATCAACCTATGCTTGATGTATTGGATGTTAATATTCATGATGTTAAAACAAATGAGTATGATGATCCTATTCACATCTTGGATCCCATTTCAATCAACCTTGATGAGGAGGACACTCTCGATGATCCTATTGATCTTAGTGATGAATATGAGACCATCGATCTTGATAATGATTTACCTCATATGCTTTCAACTCAATTAACAATTACACCTAGTAATGAGCATTGTGATTCTCAAGAGGATCCTTGTTTGGAACTGGCTATCATTCCTACTATATTGGATATAGTCCCTCTTGCAAGTTGCCCACCTACCCTAAATAACATAAACCAAGATGGGGAGGGTTGACAACATGCTTGATTGGCTCATCCTTTATCGTAGCCCTTTTTGTGTTTGTATGTTGTAATGTGCTTCCGCCATAATGTGTTTTTCTAAATGTTTCTTAGATTCTTTTATACGACCCTTGTTACTTTGTTGGTGCAAGGTGATAAAGGAATCAAATTTGTCATACAATTCTTCTATATGTATCTACATTCTTCTATATGTTGTTTCATGTTATGTTGTACTTGTGCTATTTTTTGTAACTATTTTCCTTGTACAATCTTCTTGGATTTGTGACAGGATAGCACTAATTATTTTTGGTCTCCATGTTGTGGTCTGAAAAGATTCCTCTTCATAATTCTTAAGTTTCTTTCCTCCTTTGTGATTGTAGTTCTACTTTCTTTGGGGAATGATGTCAATTCATTTACAATAAAATTATATTTCTATTTACATGTTATCTTATGATCACACTGAACCCACATTAGGTAGATCCCTCTTGTGTTCTTATGTATGTTTATGTTTTATTTCCCTTGATTTGTCTTCTTTTGGGGGCATCTCGCAGTGTAAACGTAATCTGTAGAGTTGTTTATGTTTCCGTTAAAACCATTTCTCCTGTTAAAGTATTAGCAATGACTTTAACATGGGGGCATACACTCTACTCACTTTTGCACACACACACACATTCAAAATAGTTTTTTGGACTTATAAATTTTCCCTTTATGGATTAAAAGAAACTAATCCTTAAAGCATGGTTTTTTTTTTACTTTTTAGGATCTCTTGATCCCTCCAGTTTAAATTTACACTGATCTTTTGATCCCACAAGTTTTCAATTTACAATGTTTTGATCCCTTTAAGAATGGATCTCCCTGATGGGTTGACTAGTGAGTAGCCACATTCACTAGGAAATTCAACTCCATCTTTCTAGTTATGCTTTTTGTGTGGTTCACAATGAGACATAAGTTCTCATTGGGCAAGATAATCACACCCTTTCTCTCTCTCCTTAACTAAGTGATGTCTCTCTTATCGTGATCTTAAGGTTGATAAAGACTTAAGTCCCTTGGGGGATTGAGGGTTTCTTTATCCCTTTTGGTTCCAATAAGATTGGTTGTTCTGTCTATTCTCCTTTACCAAGAGTTTGTGTTGAGCTCATACTCTTGCTAAAGTGGGGGCTAAATGTATAGTCGAAAAATGGAAGAACTTCCATTGTAGACTTGTTTAGCCTTTTGAGTAAGTGGTTTGGGGTCATATCAAGCACCTAGAATGGGATCCCAATCTTGACATGGCTTCCCCCCTATTTTGTCCTTCTTTCCACTCCTTTCTAGCCTGATTTCTGCATTCTGGACTGCAGACTAGTGATTCTGGGCTTCAAGGTCAGGGTCAACCTTTTGGGTCTATGTAGACCTCAACCCTAACCTAGGTCAAGGTTGACCTAAACCCTGACTTAGGTCAAGGTCAACCTTGACCTTGACCCAAGGTCCAGATCCCGGGGTCTCACAGTTTTTGGATGTCGGTCTTTGCAAAAAGTGTTTTCCCGCTTCCGAGTCGACTGTTTCGAGTTCCAAAGCGTTGATTCCTAAATTATATTTAATATAGGTCCTCTTCTAGGGGCATGGGTCTAATTAGAATTTAATTATCCTATGTCGGCATCCTTAGAAGATTGTACCCTAATTTCATATAAAAGGGAGCCTCTCTCCCCTCATTTTCTCTAAGTCCTCTATTGAAGCCTATGCATCCTTGAGCAATTGAGACACATCATCAAGTGAAGATTCAAGGAAGCAATCAAGAAAGATTTAAAGCAAGGATTCATCCACCATCAAGCCTTCAAGCATTTGAAGAGATCCATGGGAGGCCATTAAAGGATTCAAGCCACATAGTGCCCTTTTGGTGATCTCTCCATCCACCTTCTTCTAAGCCTATTCCAAATTCAAGAACCCATTCAAGACTTGGTGTTGGAGATCTACAAGAAAGAGATTGATGACATCCTACCTTTCTACATTCCACATTTTGAAGCATACTTGTGGATCCACGGATTCGAATCTGCTACAAGGACTTTTACAAGCAAGGTGAATTCTTGCATTTAATTTGTTTATCTTTATGCAATTTCAATTACATATATTTGAGGTTAATTTCAAAACCAAGGTTTGACTAAAGCAAACCCCTCCCCCACAACAAACAATTCTCTTTTTCTTGTAGGTACAGGTTCGGGACTATAGATTTGAGACCAAATTTGGATACCCTTTTTGGCTTTCTTTTGGACGGTGTGAACAGATTCTCTGTCGGACCTATGCAGGTTAGGGTCAAAATTATTAGGTTAGGGTTGACATTTTTGGGTCAAGGTTGACCTTTTTCATAAGATGACATTGAAATGGAAAAATATTTCTGGGTTTTGTTCGTCTCTGCATTCCGGTTCGGGATCATCTGTCAATTTTTCTAGAAATAGTCTACAGACCTCAGAAAATAGCATTCTTTGATCTGTAATTTTGTAAGGTTGGTTCTTCTTCCTATCCTTTTCAATTACTATAATTAAACATATTTATTTAATCAATTAACAAAATTTAAGATCCCCTTCTTTGTTCTCTTTCTGAATAGTTGATTCATTTGTGCATTAACCCTTCTTTTGGGTTGATCAACTTGGATCTTCCATTTGTGCATTTGAGGATAGAAAGGAGTATCTTATCTTCTCCCTAATCACAATTGAAATACACAATCAATAACACAATTCAATTCAAACGTAAAGGTTAGAGAAATACACAAACAAACCCTAATTAAACTAAACAAAGAAAGAATCACTACATACAACATACATACATTATTATTAAACATCATTATCTTTTAATCAACCATTTTTATTGCTTTACAAAAACTAATTTTTTTGCCATTTTTTCAACAAGTCTATTAGGCATAGGAATAATAAAGGATATGGAAAATTCAATTTTCCAAAAGCTTATTTAGAAGTGATACCTTGGTGAGACGGAAGGTTTGCAAAAAATTGTAAAATTACGGAAGATGTTAGAATAGTCTTAGTCTAGCTAATAATTAATTCATTTAATTATTAGTCTATCTACTCTTTGCTTAAGTTATACTTAGGCATCTTTCTATTTCTCTAGGGTTTTCACCTTTAGGGTTTCGGTATCCTTTATAAGGATTCACCGCTTTGTATTTCATTAGTGAGATTGTAATCTTTTCATTTTTTGTTGATAATATAGAAGTTGTATTTTGTCAACATGAATATCTCATTTCTGGATTTTTGGCCGCCATAGTTTTCTGTCTTTGCTTCCAGTCTGTAATAGTCTTGCATGCAGGTGTTCTTGGGAAGATTTTCTATTTATCAAATCTAACATGGTATCAGAGCTCTCCTGCTGTTTGCTGTTCACTCTTCTTTCTGACTTCTGAGCTTGTATGCTCCTTCTGATGCATTTTCTTTCTGTAAACGCACTGAGATAAAGTGCCTACTTCTGCATTTCTGGGATTTCGAGCACCTTGTATGGTTATTGTACTCGCACTCTGTTATAAAGTGCCATGGGGGGTTATGATACTTTTTCCATTTTAGGCGCATCCACCTTTTTCAAGTGAGCGTACCTTCCACGACATTAGCCCATGCTGTGTGTCAATGACACCGCCCTTTATCCTATGTCTGTACTTCTGTTGCACTGTTGGTGTTCCTGGTTCTCCTTCTGCAGACGTTTCTGGCATTGCATTTCAGTGTTCCTATCACCTCTCCCGGTTCAGCATTATGGGGGGGGTTCACCTGTTGGTTCTATTTCTTCCTGGTTCGATTGATCAGCTCTTCAGACTTTGTCTTCTCTACCTGGTCATGCACTTCAGTGGGGGTTCCAGCAGTCTCTTCTGACAGAGTTTTTAGCTACATGCTTCAGAGATGCTTCTTGCTCATTATTGTTCCTTTCTCTGGGACATCTTTTCTCTAGATTGAAGGCTCAGTTTCCTTCATCTAGTTTGCTTTCTTGTACCTGGGTACCTGATCAGGCCTTGTTGCCAGGACCCATCTTTCCTACTTTCTGCAGTAGTTTAGCTGTTTTGCTTCTCCCTAAGTTACACTTAAGGGGGGGTGTTAGAGTAGTCTTAGTTTAGCTAATAATTAATTCATTTAATTATTAGTCTATCTACTCTTTGCTTAAGTTATACTTAGGCAGCTTTCTATTTCTCTAGGGTTTTCACCTTTAGGGTTTTGGTATCCTTTATAAGGACTCACCGCTTTGTATTTCATTAGTGAGATTGTAATCTTTTCATTTTTTGTTGATAATATAGAAGTTGTATTCTGTCAACATGAATATCTCATTTCTGGCTTTTTGGCCGCTGTGGTCTTCTGTCTTTGCTTCCAGTCTGTAACATTCTTGCATGCAGGTGTTCTTGGGAAGATTTGTTGTTTATCAAATCTAACAAATTCCACTTCCTAAGGAATAAAATGTAGTTTGGCATTGGGGTTACAATGTAGGGTGGTTTTTTATTATCATTTTGGAAATACTTGATTCACTTGAGCATGGCCTTTTTTATGAAAAAGGTTCTAGAACTAGTGCGTGATGATGGGATTTGTTGGCTCTAGTGATACCCAAACTACAAAGACCTAAACGAGGATGATGATGAAGAAAATGCTTTTGGTGTTGAATTTAAAGAGTCCAAGTACACGACTCTACAAGTATGGATGTGGTAGAGGAAAATCTATATGAGCATGTGGCTTGTAGGATGATATATCAATTTAAGGCAAGGTTGGAAAAAAAAATCCCAGTAGTGGTCTTGGGGGTGATATTTATGCCTTTTTCTTAAGTGAACATAGTTTTTTCTTATTAAGTTATGTTGTAGTAAATATTTGGGCGTACTTTGGAAAAAATATTTTTTGAATATATATAAATTTTATCCTAGGCCTGTCTCCATTTTTCTCCTAGAGACTTTTCGGGTGTGTAGGTTACCTCTATGAAGCAGTTATTTTTTACATTATATTTTTTGGACAAATGGCTAACTAGGCCAGCTAGGACAAAGGAAACCTAAGATAAAGTAATATTTTCAATCTATGAATATAAAGGGAGGAGCCCCATTACTATTATTTATTGATTAAAAAATATAATAATAATATTAAATAATTTTTATATAGGTAAATTATTTTTATAAATTATGATTAATAAACATGCATTATTTTTAGTCACATAAATTTTAAACAAAAAATAGATAATCCTTCTAAAACAATGTTAGATACAAAATTTTAAATATTACTACATCTCTTCTAAACCTTTTAATAGGTAGAATGCCTACAAAAATACAAGATAGACCACAAGACTTACCACTAACCAAGATAACCCAACAATAAATAAATTATTAATCTTTGTTTTTCAATCCATAAATTATATGATATACATGTAAATTCAACTACATTTATTACTTAAATTAACCATTTTTAACCCATTGACTAATTATACAATTTTTTGGATTAAGGCAAAATCATCTTTTGAAGGGACCCCGTAACCCTTTATAGCTTTACTAGAGAGTTACCAATAAAGACCCCAAAAAAAATAGACTTCCAAAGGTGCAGTAACCTAGCAAAAACACCAGTAGAACCCCTAGACAACACAAGAAAAAACTAGCAAATCCCCTTGACAAGACCAACACAAAAATAAACAAACATAAGAAAACCTAAGTCATGTCCTTGAGGATCTTTCCAACCTCCTCCCCAATGTTGAACATCTTTTTAACAGTCTCCCATAGAGCAGAGACATATTTGGGAGTAGGAGCTTGCTTCTTCTTCAAACTAGCTCTGGTGTACTTACCCAGACCAGAAGACACAATATTATTATCCTATGAATCCAATTCAACATCCACAATGGCTTTTGAGGGTCCATTTCCTTTGAGGTAGAAAACAAGGGCATCTAGGTTCTTGGTCAAGGTCATCATACCATCATAGTGTGCTTGGAGGATCTTCCTCATCATGTCAACTCTGTTATTGACCCTTTTGGTCAGCTCAAGAATCCCCTGGTCTAACTTGTCAAGCATGTCCTTGCTACTGATATACCCACCCTACTTTTGCACTTTTTCCTCCAAATCCTGGGTCTTGATGACCAGGCTCTTAATTTTATGGAAAACCCACCTATCATACTTTAGGGAAGCCATTGAATTAGATTTAGCTAGCCAGAGTTTAGAATGATCAAAGCATTCAGTGAGCTCAGAATTAAAATCTTCCAAAATAGGGAACCCCCTCTCATGCTCTAGAGAATCCTCATAGTTAAATAAGGGGACATCATTAAAACCATAACCCCTTCTCCCAATAACAGGTGAGGAGGAGGGATTAATAGTTTCCTCCAGCACCATAATTTTCTTTCTCTGTTCCTTTGCCTGGTTGATGGAAGGAGTCAGCAAGCAATGCACCGAGGCAATTATCTTATTGTGGTCATCCTCTAAACCTTCCTCACAGAGATCCACTAGGATCCAAACCTCCTACTCTTCCCCAATAATGTGCTTCATTTCCTATAGCACATCTCCATCCTTCTCCTTCTACACATCATCATTATCCTTTCCCTTATACTACTCAGAATCCCATCCCTTTTCCTCCGCATCCCTTTCCCCAGTTTCTTCCTCACTATCATCATCAATAGTATCCATACCATTTTAACTTTCTTTATCTTCCTAATTATCAAATTTTGCCTTTTTCACTAATTTTATCTTAGAATGAGCACAACATTCCCCTTATCCACTAGGAAAATTTTCTTTCCCCATATCCGGTGATAATTTTTTTTCTTATTTTCATTAATTGGAAAAATTTTACAATTCTCGTAGATAAGAAAGATAAGACCATTATGGAGCACTAGAGAGATAACCTTATTCTTGTGTTTATTGAGGTTGTCTACCAACAAATAATAGAGGTAGTTGGGTAGAGAGACCCTCTTCTTGTGTCTAAAATGGTTAAGGAGGACAAAGTGGTAAGTGTGGGATCTTATAAACCTTTTGTCAACAGTGACATACTCCATTATGATAGTGGAACCATTTTCCACAAATATTTAATTTTGTGAGGATCATAATACCTAGAGATGGGCTTTCCCAACAAATTACACTCTTCATCATCCCTACAAAAAGACTTCATAGTTCTGTTTGAAACCTTCCTATCATGGTTAAAACTCATGCGAAAGTGTTTCATACTAGTTACCATAGAAACGAACTCCCTCAAGAGCTTAAACCTTGTGCCAAACAGAGAAAAATGACCCTTCTCCCAATGCTCTATAATTTTGTGAACAAACTCCTTCACTTTAACCTTTTTGTACCCTTGTAGACACTCCATGAAAGGTGTGATCTTTCCTTTAAAAATCTTCCTACAAACTTTAGGCCCCCCTTACCACTTGTTGTAGTCATCGGGCTCTTCCCTACGTAAATCCCCTCCCATCTTCTCTGAATTAAAAGTTACATGCTCAATCTCAACAGAAAAGCTACAAATGAATTTAGCTCTGAGACTTAGAATAGAACACAAAACCTATAAAGCATGAGAATTAATATATTCCTTTTGCTTCCAAGGGGACATGTGCTCAAGGAAAAATTAGGGTTAAAGTGACTAGTTTTCATTTCTATCATTATTAAAAATATTGCCAACCTTCGCACTTGTCCTTTCATATCTCACAACTACATAAATATCTTGGGGTAACAAATTTTCCCTTTCCAAGAACTGATTTTTGTTGGAAATTTAACTCTCAGGGAGAATATGACTTATTTTGTGTTGTCATTATGGAAAAAAAGTCATATGAAGTTTTGACAGCAAACTTTGAAGTGAAGATTGACTATGTATAGAAAATAGAACAAGCCAAAGATATGCAGTTGATCAGAGCACCAATGCACGAATGTGTGTTCAAGTAAGGAGATGCACCTTTATATTTAAGCTATATGATATATGAATATGCTAAGTCTATAAACGTATGGTATGGAATGATAGTACGGAAAAGTTACAACGAGTTAAGTATCACCTACAATTAAGAAAATAGAGTATGAAGCTGACTTCAGATTTTTGATCAACGTATAACATTTTATTGTGTAAAGGCCAAGCGCCTATTGTAATATATTTGTACTTATGACTATCACTCTTGTAAACATGCTTAAACCAATTATTTTGGAAGTATTGTTTATATTGTTATTGGGCTGACTAAGGTCTTATTTTCGGTCGCGTCTATTGAGTATGTATATATACTTAACATGTATTTTGAATAAGTGTGTAAGAGTTGAGGATACGCAGAGTAGAGACAAAGAAGAGAAGTATGAACTAGTCAGTATGAGATAAATTCTTTTAAGAGATCAAAGCATCAACGCATAAAAGGAACTGATCAGACAGCCATGTTACTTCAATAGTTCAATTTTCAGATATAGTGCATATCTATCTTCAGGAGGTTGTAGCCTTCTTTTTTTGAGTAGTGATCTCTTGGACAGTGAGTCCTCACCCCTAACAGGGTTTTTGTAAAGACTCCTAACATGGTCATTGTACTTTCTTTGTAAAGACCGCTTCTAACAGGGCAAAGGAACCTTAACAAGTTCATTATACTAGTACAATTATTAGTGGGTACTAATTCCCACTGGGGTTTTCCTCTGATCAAGGTTTCCCCGTAAACATATCTTGTATTATGTGTTATTATGTTATGCTTCATATGTTATCTATTTGATTTATGTTCAAATTTCTGTAATAGAATAATTAGTTAAACACTGATTCACCNCTGATTCCCCCCCCCCCCCCCCCTTTTAGTGTTTCCAACAATTGGTATTAGAGCTCTGGTCCTCTGAAAGAAATTTTAACCACTTGAGGAGATCATGGATTCAGCAGAAGAAAAACATCTAAAAAATAATCTTGAAGCAGCCCTTGAAGATCTTGATAGATCTGAAAAAGAAAATGAAGAACTAAAACTAAAATTTGATGGCTCCCAAATGCTTATCAAAAAATTAAGGAAAGATCTGAAAGATTGCTCTACAAATGATTTGGGAAAAATGGTCAAAAATTTGAATGAAGAGAACATGTCTTTGAAAGATAAGATTGAAGATCTGAATGAACAACTTACAAATACCCTAACAACTATTGAAGAAAATACCAAAGAAAGAAAAAAATTAGATGATGAACTAATGAGAGAAAATATGAAGATCTTAGAGTTGGAAAACATCAAGAAAAATATTGAATCTGAATTAACAGAAGCAAAAGAGAAAATTGAGAAATTACACACAAGTTTTGACCTAATTCAATCAAAACTTTATACATAGAAGCTAAAAGGTGACACTACTAGTGTTGGATATAGTGTAGCTCAAATTGAAACCAATTCAATGCAAGAAAGAAAGAAAGCACAAGAGATATCTACAGAAGCAAGGAAAACTGATAATCTTGCAGAGGCTAAAACATAACCACCTAAAGATGAACTCAAGCAAGTTAACAGAACTTGTTAAGCCTGTAACAAGCATGGACATTTGGAAAGAGATTGTAAAGAGGTAAGACCTTTCAATGGCTATTGTTATTCCTATAATAAATTTGGTCATAGGGCTATTCATTGCAGAAAAATTCTAAGAAATCAGTCACAACATAATCAAAGAAATCTGAATCAACACAATCAGAGAAATCAACCTCAGAGAAACTATCAGAACATTACATGTCAGATATGTAATTACAATGGTCACACAACCAAGAAGTGAAACATGATAAACAATGTCAATAGACCTCCAATCATTTTTCACTCATGTGGCAAAGATGGACACATCTCAAGGTTTTGTAGATCCAGAGCTCAAAAACAAGATAACCCTAAAGAATCATTATTTGAAGAATCTAGTGAAGTCAAGTTTGTACAAGCTACAAAAGATTTGGGTAAAATATGGGTTGAATTAAAGAAAGATAATGATGAGAACAAGGTATTAGATGCATCCATAGTGGATGCACCTTCTACTTCTGGTTAGATGACCCTCATGGTCTTAGGGGGAGCTATTCTAGCTCTGTACCCCTGCGTGGCTGATATACTCACCTCCATGTATGCACCTATGGATTCATTTCTGTGATCATGAACTGAGGAAGTATGCATGCATGCATCACCTATAATTACATAAGAACAAAGTTTGATAATCTTAGTGGAAATCATGTACGGTAACAAGCATTAAATGTAGTAAAATTTATATAAGTCGGTGAACGATCGATTATCTTCACTTTTGCATTTTGAGATCATAGAATTCGAAGAGCACAGAAGAACTAAGAATCAAAGCATTAAAAGTTAATGATTTGGTTGGTTGGTGAATGGATTGAATTTGAAATAGAACCCTAGCAGTCGCGTCATTCCAGAATTCTAGTAAAACCCTATTTAATCAATCAACAAGTAAGTATGTCAACCGCTATAATATTTGACATTGCTGAAAGGAAGAGATTCATGTTTAAGAAGCATTCATTCAAGTCTATACTAGATGATGTAGAAGGGGCATTTTCCAAGAAGGAAACCATTGGGGATAACAACATAGTAACTCTTATGCCATCAATGATGAAATCAGATTATTCATTGAAGGATGAATATGCGCATCTCATTGGTAACCCTATCTTTGAGTATTCAAATGCGCATGAGTTCTATGAACCAAAATGGGTAAAAATTCTATTGAGAAGGATACATGATGATCTATATTGGATTGGTGAAGTTCCTTCCCGCATTACTGTTGACCTAATCCATGATATGAGTGGACTCCCTAAGGTTGGACCAGTTCTTCCCACTGGAAAAGATGTTAAAAAGAAGGTTGAGCAAGCATGTTTGTCCAGGAGTGATAGGCCCAGGATGAATGTGAATCCCATTGTGAAAAAAGACATCAAACTTCTCACAATGATATTTAGTTACAAGTTTTAGCACGCAAGAAGACATAATAGTGTGTCTGCAACTACTGTTCTGACAACAATAAGGATGGTAAAAGATAACACTCAGTATAATCTCAGTGAGCTATTGCACGCACAACTGATTCACAACATAAGAGCTATCAAGCATGAAAAGAGCAAGATATTCTGATTTGTTGGTAAAGTTTCTAATCTTTACTTAGACATGAGAAAACCCACTATGTCTCAAATTTCACTAAAGGCTATATCAAAGAGAAGTGTGAAGGATTCTATGGACATGGAGATCAAAACATTAAGGATCAAGATGCAGAAAAGGTTCAGAATACCGAAGAAGATAGTTGATAAGTACAAAGACACCATATGTTTCATGGTGGAAACTGACTACACATGCATGGAAGCAGTTGAACCAAGGACCAAATGGATTCACCCACTTGATTGTGAATTTGAATAACATGTGTTGGAATGATATGCAGACGTCCTTCTATCTGCGCCCAAGGATCCTCATGAACCTAGATGGGGTACTTACAGAGAAAAGACAAATCAAGTTGATTTTGTCTTATACAGTGTAGACAATAAAAGAAAGGCATCAAGGATTACATCCACTATCCTAAAAGTTCATGGGGTCACACAAGAAAACCTAGATAAGGCTAGGGAAGATAAGATTGCAAAAGAACTTGAGAAAACTCCTGCAGAAGTGAAAATAGAAAAATTTGATGACATTCCCAAGAAGAAGAAGCAGAAGAAATATGATGAAGGTACATCTACACCATCAACTACTATTGACTTGGATTCCTCTCCACCATCAGTACCAAGCAAGATGACCAGAAGAAAGAAGCAAATTCCCACAAGTCACCCATCCTCAAGGACAACAAGGAGCAAGGTAAAGAACACTCAAGCCCCTCCCGAGGTAGGATTCAAACCTAGTCTGACAGTCTTAAAGAACAGAATTGTGAATGAAGGTAGACTAGATTCACTTGCAAAGGTCTATGATAAATACCAAGAGATAGATAAATAAAAAATTCATTCTATGATTATCTCTCATATGATCAAGTTTAAAAAGTCAATATTGGAACTCAAGACAGACATACCAGACAAAGTATGGAACATACTAGACCTATTGAAAAGGCAAGCCATAGATGAAGACTCGAGGATTAGAGAAGAAACATTAGACAATCTTCTCCCTATTTTCTCACATGATGAGAAAGATATACTGTTGGATTTGGTAAAACCTCATCTTAGAACCAAAACAAGAACATTTCATATCATGAACAAAGAGTATGAACTGGTTGGTGAAGAGACTCAGAAAGTATTTGAGCGAGTATTTTTGGATAGACATATATATCCATCACCGGAGCCTATAGAAAAAGTGACTCCAGTCCCTCCTAAACAGAGTAAAGAATCTGAGATTCCTAATTCTCCCATGACAGGTCCTCGGGATCCAGTGCCTAAAGTTACATCACCTTCTGACATAGCCAAAGATTTATATGAAACCATTGTGATCAATGATGTTAAGATTTTCATGAAAGCTTTAGATAATGAATTGAACAAATTTGAAAAAGCATTTGTCAGCGTTGAAGAAACAGAGAAGGTATGCACTGATAATACTTCCTTACAGCAAGATGAAGCTCCTCTTAAAGATTCAATAGGTTTGAATAACGAGGAAGAAAATCAATCTAATGAACCACCTATTATGGAGATACCTGTGAAAAGTGAATGTGTGGATGTCAATCAAAATACTATACTTACTCCACCCATTAAACCTTCGGTTTCACTGTTGTCAAGTTTGAGCCCTGATTCAGTAAATCTAGATGCTTGGTAAGAAGAAGATCTGATTAAAATCAATGTGCTAGCCATGGAGAAATCCAAAGAGAAACAAGTCATGAGAAACCCTCTCTTTCTGGAGATAGTAAAAATTTTGAATGACTTAGTGCCAGCAGATAAGAAAATGGCCAAAATTCAATCAGTTGATGATGTTGATAGCATCTTAACAAGCTTCAAATCACACTTCACAAGTCTAGTAGACTCTACCGCTAAAATTGCAGAAGATGAGTACAAGAAGGAAAGATTGAATTAATTGATAAAGAATTTCTCTCTAGATCTTAATTCCTTGAAGATTGGTCAAGAAATCTTGAAAGATTTGGCAGCTAAAGGTAGAAATGCAATAACTCACTGCATGGACAGAATAAAATTCACCTCAGAACACATCAAGAAGATTGAGGAAGCTGACATCTTGGTTGAAAGTGTAAGAAAATTAGTTGAAACATCCTCACAAGACATGAACATCTGCAACAATATCTATCAAGGACAGATATATAAAATTGAAAAAGCCAAGTTGGAGATTAGCAAGATAAGGACAAGGCAAAACCAACAGAGAAATGCACTTGCGCCTTCCTTAGTTGTTTTGAATGAGAAAATAAAATAGATAGATGCTACTATTGTCACTTATGATCAAGGTCCCTGCATGGATTTGATAAAAATGGAGAAGCTCACATATGCTTTATGTGCCCATCTTTAGACTGTAGATGCAATGGAGGCATTCTGGCAGCAAGAGATCAAGAATCTTCAGATCACTTACCCAAATGTGTACTCAGAGTAAGTACTCAAGGACCTCATTTTTTACACGTTTTTCATTAATGTGAAAGGGGGAGTAGTGTATATATATAAAGAAGTATGATATGGTAAAGGAGGATGATATACAGTTTTTGGTGTTAGTCAATTTTGAGTAACTTGGCCACATTCCTTTGTTGCCATTAATGACAAAGGGGGAGATTGTTGGCAAGTTGAATCTCAGGGAGAATATGAATTATTTTGTGTTTTCATTATGGCAACAAAGTCATATGAAGTTTTGACAGCAAACTTTGAAGTAAAAATTGACTAAGTATAGAAAACAGAAAAAGGCAGAGATATGTAGTTGATCAGAGCACCAGCGCACGCACGTGTGATTGATTCAAGAAATGTGCCTATATATTTAAGATTTATGATATATGACTATGCTAAGTCTATACACGCATGATACGAAATGATAGTATGGAAAATTTACAGCGAGTTCAGTATCACCTGCAGTTCAAAAAATAGAGTATGAAGCTGACTTCACATTTTGGATCAGCGTATAATATTTTATTGTGTAAGAACAAGCACCTATTGTAATATGTTTGTAGTTATGACTTTATCACTCTTGTAAACATGCTTAATACAATTAGTTTGGAAGCGTTGTGTATATTGTTATTGTACTGACTAAGGTCTTGTTTTTGGTCGCGTCTATTAGGTATGTATATATACTTAATATGTATTTTGGATAAGTGTGTAAGAGTTGAGGATACATAGAGTAGAGACAAAGAAGAGAAGTATGAACTAGGTAGTATGAGGTAAAGTCAAGAGATCAAAGCATCAGCGCATAAAAGGAACTGATCAGACAGCCATGTTACTTCAGTAGTTCAATTTTTAGATATAGTGCATATCTATTTTCAGGAGGTTGTAGCCTTCTTTTACTGAGCAATGAGGTCTTGGACAATCAGTCCTCACCCCTAACAGGGTTTTTGTACTTGCTTTGTAAAGATTGCTTCTAACAGGGAAAAGGAACCTTAAAAAGTTCATTATACTAGTAAAATCATTTGTGGGTACTAATTCCCACCGGGGCTTTCCTCTGATCAAGGTTTCCCCGTAAACATATCTAGTGTTATGTGTTATTATGTTATGCTTCATATGTTATCTATTTGATTTATGTTCAAATTGCTGAAATAGAATAATTAGTTAAACACTGATTCACCCCCCCCCNCTGATTCCCCCCCCCCCCCCCCCACTCTTAGTGTTTCCAATAATTTTATCATATCACACCCCATAATTTGAAATCTTGTCTGCAGAAGTGTTGATTTTATGATAGGCATATTTTATGATGACACATAATTTAAAAGATTTAATGATGTCATGAGATTTATTTATCACATTTTCAATATTCCAAGATGGCTTATGACAATCATCTAGACATTTAACTATGTTCATCAAGTTCCCTTGCAACCATAGGTTATCATAATTCAAATTGTTGGCAATTGACAAAGCTTTCCACGCCCCATAGCATCGGTATAATGAGTAGATTGAACAGTCAGGGGACTAGAAACCACATCCATACAACATCCAACCAATTCTGTACAATTTTCCCAAAACTAGCATTCCCTAGATTACCTTTGGATTCCCCATCAATGTTAACCTTTGTCCGTCTAGGGGGGTGGAGAAATCCAAACCAGCCCCTCCCTAGGGTTGAAATTTTTCTCAGGGATAGGGGATATCTTCTTTCTTTTCTAAAAATCCATTACGTCATTCTGGCAGCTCAAACTAGCACTGTTTAGGGTTTCATAAAGCATTCTATGAATTTTGTCCATAATCACACCTGAGGGAGAGGCGATGTTCTAAAAATTCTATTATTTCTCTCCTTCCAAATATGCCAAAAGAGATAAGGGGAAAAAAGATTCCAAATCTCAATAGAATTTTTATTTAAACTTGGGAACTTCCACTACATAAGGAAATCTTTCAGTGAATTCAAAAAAATCCAACTAATATTCTATCTATGGAGAAGAAATGCCAAAACTTGATGTGAAAAATCATAGTGAACAAACAAATGAAGCACCGATTGTGCATTCGTTCAATAAAGACATCATATGTTAGGGAAAGAGAACCCCCTTTTGAGAAGTTTGTCCACAGTGAGAACTTTGTTTTGAAGGGCAAGTCATAATGTAAAGAGATGATAGATGCCACATAAAATTTTCCATTTGGAGTACCACCCCAAACTAGGTAATCCTTGGATTGGGGATTGATAATCAAGGAGGAAAACTGGATATCTATAGAATGTAAAGGGGGGATAAAAATTGATAAAGTTATCATCTTTGAATCCTTCCAGTAATCATACATCCAAACACCAAACGTAGCAGAGAAAATATTTTTCCACACATTGAAAGTGGAGTACTCAACCAAGGGAATATCCAACAGTCATTTGTCTTCCCAAAATCTGATTTCTTTCCATCACCCAATTTCCATCTTCTGCTGGAAGCAGCCTAACTTTTTTATTTTTGAATACAATACCAAATAAAATAACCCTCAACTACAAACATAGGATCTAAAAACTCATCTTCAAAAGGCTGGGAATATAAATATTTATTCTCCTAGATTAAAATCCATTCCCTTTCTACATCAAATAATCTCCAAATTTGTTTAGCCAAAAGGGCCTTCATGATTACTTTAATGAGTGTTATTCCCAACCCTCCCAAATAGTTTTATTTATATAAATTCTCCTAGGAAAGGAGGGGAATGCATTATATCCTCAACTCCTGAACAAAGAAAATGCTTTTGAATTTTCTCAATTGCTTTAGAAAACTTAGAGGGAATTTTAAACAAACTAAGGGCATAAATAGGAAGGCTTTGAAGAGAGGATTTTAATAACAAGACCATCCCTGCCTGGTTGAGAAAAACCCCTTTCCATCCAACAAACTTCTTATTAAATATGTCCAGTAAGTGATTCCAGAAAGACTTAGGAGGTTTAAGACCAAGAGGAAGAACAAGATAAATAGAGGGTAAATCCACTTTTCTGCACCCAATAATTTTAACAATTTTATCTTGCCTTTCCTTTGGAGTATTAGTAAAGAACAGAGAGATTTTGGCCTTGTTAATCTTATGACCCATAGCTACCTCATAGGTATTGAGGGAAATTTTTATTGATCTAGCTTCTTTGACCGAAGCTTCACCCATGGTAATGGTGTCATCCAAAAACTACTCATGAGAATAGATGAGAGTAGAAGAAGTGGGTTTAAGTCCTTGAAGTTTCCCTTCCTCAATGTATTTCTGGATAAACCTACCCAGAATCTTTGCAAGAATAGTGAAAACTATAAGAAAAATAGGATCCCCTTGCCATAGTCCTCTGGAAGATTTTAAGAAATGAGAAGGGGAACCATTAACAATAACAGTACTCTTCTATGCATTGTTCAAGGGAGGGATGAGACAACCACATTTTTTAAAATCTAAAAGGAAAGTTCCTCTTGCATTTTATAGGATCGGTCACGAAATAAATAAAAAAATGATCATAGCTGACCTTAATAATGGAAGAGAGAGAGAGAGAAAAAATACCTTGTAATCTATTCATAAGAAAAAAGAGCTCTATCAAGATGAACCTGAATAAGACCATTACCCACTCTTCTATTGGACCATGTATAGTTAATTCCCTGAAGATCAACATCCATAAGATCTTTAGAATTAATAATCTCTATCAGGTCCAAATGCCCATCTAACTATGATGGCAATCCCCCATGTTTTTCATCCTCTCTCAATGGAGTATTGAAGTCTCCCATGATAAGACAACACTTATTGGAAAACAAATCCCTATAGTGAGTGAGTTTATTCCAAAATTTATCCCTAGAATTTTTTTTATAAGGGGCATAGATGTTAGTGACAACCCAGGAGAAATTATCCCTTGAGTTATAGAAGTGCACCGAGAGAATATTATCTAAATCATCCACAACAACCCTAGAAAATAATTTTTGGTTCCAAAAGACAGTCGTGCCACCAGAAGCACCATCCGAACTAGTACTGGAACAACTCCACTATTTTTTAAAATTCTAATATAGGCAACTTTCTCTAAAGATATCTTACTTTCCTGAATCAGAACAATGTCTGGACTATGATCTCTAACAGAGTTACAAAGTACATCCTATTTTTTAGGCACATTAAGGCCTCTGAAATTCTAATAAATAATCTTCATACTTTACCAAGGGAAAAAGTCTCTTGGATGGAGAGTTGTTTTCCATCCGCAATATCCTTCTTTCTTTCATTATCTCTAGTTTCCTTAATGGAGGGTCTACAAAGTTTTTTTTTTTATTACTGACATCTTCCTTCCTAGACTTGCTTTTGGTAGAAACCCCACCCTGAACTTAGGTTCAGCTCCTTTTTTATTTTTCTTATGAATCGAGCTACAGGAAAAAAATTTCTTAGATCCTTCAAGTTGTACAGAGGATTCACTCCAATTGGGAGTCATGATTGGATTTTTTGGGACATTGGAATCATCCTCAGAAGAAACATCGAAGGACTGCAAAAAAAATATTTTTCCATTTAAAATATTACATCCCTTACCTTCTTTAAATATATTTAAATGCAACCTTCCTGTTGACTCTTGGAAGACCTCCACCCTTGATTAACCCCCTTTAAAAAACATCACTTGGCATGGGATAATCCTATTCTTGACCTCCTTATGGGTACTGGTATTTTGCTGGTAAATAACCATTGCTTTTGAGTCCTCATACTCACCTCTAGGACTGGGAGTGCATATGTCTTATGTAATCTTATGCCATTCCCCAATAACCCTTTGTCCTTATTCAGAGAAAAGATCCCTATTAGGTTCTTTGGCTCTCTACGAATTTATCATTTTTGTTTGAATCCTCATTCTAGATATTACTCTTTTTCTTATCTGGATTCTTAATATCCTTGGGTTTCTTAGTCAGGAAATCCTTAGCCCCACTGCCTAAGTTTTTGCAGGAGAAATATGCAAAAGGTAACAATTCATATTCTATAGATTGGACCCATTTTCCAAGTTTAGAGACCAAGTCAATGGAAAGAGGAAAATCTATTACCTAGTTAATATTGACATAGAATCGAGCATACATCATTATAGTTTTTGATGTCTTCATTGGATCAATTGAAATCAGTTTTCCAAAGGATTCAACAACACAATTGAACACACTTTCATTCTAATACTCCAAAGGGAGACCAGGAAGGTGAACCCAAATAGGAGTAGAGACAAAAAAAAATAAAAAAAAATTCATCTCCAAGTTTGGAACCTATTTTTGAAGAGCCAAAGATGACTTTCCCATCATCCATGGACCACCACATAAGGCTTTAGAAAAATCATCCTCATCATTAAAAATAAAAGGGAAAATACCTTTAGGCAAGGCAACAATATCCACCTGACCCTTAAGCACCCTTTTCCTTCTAATAAATCCCCTTACAGTGTCAATGTTGGGTCTGGTACCCACAAACTGGCCAGTCAGAGTAAGAGCCATTTTAGTGATAGAAAAATCTATGAGAGATTCAGGAATCAATATTGCATAGATCCCCTTCGTTGGATCAGATAAATTCCCTACTTCTTGGAAACACTATTTTCCAAAGCGTTTCACTCCAAAAAGGGAAGACCATTTCTTCTCCTTCTGTGGAAACAATGGTTTATCACTTTTCCCATGGGGGAAGGATTTGCCTCTATCTTGGGGACCCCATCCTTAGAATTATTCTTTTTTTCATAACGTTTTTGTCATAATTTCACCCTCATGTCCATCCTATAGCTAGGGGCTAGCAGATGCACTATATTTTCTAGCCTACAACTCACCATGGATTCTACCATCACCTTGTTTAAAATTCAATTTTCCTCCCACCAACTCTCTCCGCTCTAACATGTACCTCACCATGGATCCCTAATTCTACAATGTTAAATGCAAAATGAATTGAAAAATTCTATTATGGATTTTGATTCATTCTGAATTAATTCTACAATGTTAAATGAAAAATGAATTGAAATTCATTCGTTAATTATGCAATCTTAAATATTTATCAAGTAACTTCAAAAAATTAACCAATAATATGAAACTACATTATATATTATGCAATCAAATGCAACCACATGAATTAAGACAATTTTTTGTAAGGAATACTATTCCTCTAAAAAGAATAATATTTTATGCCAACTTTTTTTTGTAGTTTCATAGAATTCATGTTTCCACAACCTTATTTTCAATTGCACAATCAAATAAATTTTCCTTTTAAACTTCTACATTGGAGTTCAAATATTTTTTTTCCATTCTGTAATTACAAATTCAAATGTTACAATTTTTTATTTTAATCTATAAGTTAATTTTTTTATTAAGAATTTTTGTTTGACCAGAAAAATTAAACAAACAAAAAAAGGATGAGAGAGATGAGAGATATTGAATATATATAAACTCATAATTCCATAGAGTGTTAAGTCATCCTTTGTGACACATTTTAATCTATTTTCTTTCTAGATGAACATTATTATTCAATAGATTTCAACTTTCATTTTTTACATACTAATGCCTCTCTTTTTTCTTTAGTTCTTATAAAATAAAAATCTTTGCATACCTATTCACTCATATTGTCCTAAATAAACTTTGTAGTAGAAAGATATTTCATGTCAAACTATGAAGAAAACCAAGACTTGACTCAATTAGTTATTTTTATATTATCATCAATTGATAACATCTTGTTTACATAGAACCTTTTAATAAAAAGTTTCTTAAAATAAATACAAAGATAGAAATTTCTATGGTCTAGCCTAAGTCCCCTAACATGTACATCAAAATTTTGATTCCACATTTATCTTACATATTAACCCCTCTTTATCTGTAACTTACAACATTATAGCTATACCATGTAAATTTATTCCTTAATCTCACCATATAGAAATTTTGACTTTACACCTTTGTATTAAATATCAAGATAAAAAATAATTAGAAATAGCTACAAAAAAACCATATAATTGAACCTAGTTTTTCAATTTGAGAGAAATTGTTTAAAATTTCATGTCCCTCCACTTGAGAGAATCCATTTCCTAATAATTGAACTTTATATTTCTTCATTTTTTTTCGCTGCACTATACTTTTTTTTAATTAACCAATTCTAGCCAACTATTTATCCCTAATTTTAAACAATTTTAAATAAAATTCTGACAACAAATAAGATCCACAATTATCAATTCTTATGGTAATGATAAGAACCTATCACCATGGAGCCCTCTCTCCTACATACTATGAATAATTACACAACTTTAATTAATGTCATATTACTGATTTGACTAAATTGAATGTATATTTTGAATTCTCTTTATTAATTTATTTCAAAGATTTTTAATTGATATTTTAATACTAGACATTAATTTAATTTGTTTGATAACACTTGATACGTTACATTATAGATTTAAGATAACAAGCGAGAATTATATTATGAGTTATTTTTAGATAAAAATCATACAACAAATTAAGTTTTAAATATAAATTCGTATAATTGAGACTAAATATGAGCACCTTGAGTGATCCATTTGAAGAAGAAAATATAACAAAAGATGTTGTTCCTAAGTCAAGATACAAATAGAAAATGGGCACACTTCAGATTGTAAATTTCATGCTTACCTGCTTTCCTAAAGCTATTTGACCTTATTCACATTGAAAACCTACATGAACATTCATTCTTAGTTGAAAACTATGGTACAAAGGAGAAACCCAAACTTGAGCTCTGATATTACATTATTATTAATTCAATAGATAGGCTATACATATTAAATTCTAAGCCTACTATTGGTAGATTTAGCTATAGGATTATTGATAGTAGGTAAAATAGTGAGGATATGAATAATGTGCATGGCATTGATTAGTTGAGCTGTGTTGGGTCGCTGGTCTATGCCACCACATTTGGCTAATAATTAATTTAGCCTGTCTAACACCCCCCATAAATTTATTAACTATTTTTTAAGATATCCCCCCATAATCTAGAAATAATGGGTCTTGGCTTATAGCCTTGTTAGGTACCCATTAACAATCACTTGTCGTATTCAATCTTTCATAATGCTTCCCCTCATCATAATCACTTTGGGTTTTTACAGCTTACCCCTTACTGATATAATTATGAAGTGGTTGCAAGCTCACCCCAAACTCTGCACTCAAGTGGTTTTGGCTAACCACAAACCTCACTCACAAGTGATTTAAAGATCACCACAAACTTTTCACTCAAGTAGTTTTGGCTCATGACAATCTTCTCAATAAGTGGTTTCAGAATACCACAAACCAAGCACACATTGGTTTCAATTTCCACACACCTTCATAATAGGGAAAACATCATCATTCTGGGCTTTTCTCCTTCTCTACCTGGATAAAAATTGATTATTGAATCAATATAAAAAGAAATCCATCTACCGAGATACATGGGTGCTCAGTCGTTGTACTCTCTAGTTATATAGGAATTATTTTGAGATACATGGTTCATCAATATGTTAAACCAAAAAGTTAAATGGTGTTGGATACAACCGATAATGTGCCCCTTACAACAAATCAGGTACAATATGTACTCTGGTTTTTCCTTTTAACAAAGGTACTGACTTCAACTCAAATATTTGCACAAAGCAGATAGCCCATTACCAAATAAAATTTATTGACTTCATGATTGTACATTGTTTGGGACTGGCCTCTTTTCTATAGCCTCCCAAATATTACCAATGATTTCATAAGATTAAAACCTCAATCTCTTGAGAACTATCTTTCAAATTATCTCCTTCTACATGACCACTTTTGACATCAATAAAGCCCTCACATTTAGATCGATAAATTCTCTCACCACCAACCTAAATACTTTGCTCCTGATACAATCACAACATACTCCCACAAATAATATCTATAACTCTAGGCACTCACATATTCCATTCAAGGACCACATATGCGTAGACAAAAAAACACTTAAAAGACTATATTTCTTACCAGCTACAAGTACCTATACATCTATAACAGCCAAACTATAGCTTACACGACAAATACCAATACACGACAAATACAAAGACACCCAGTTTCTGTAAAACAAATGGCAGAAAATAGCTAACACTAAGCCCCTACAACCAAAGATTTTGACAGCTCTTATCTTTGACTAGCAACTTCTTCCATTTCACATATTACTAGCAACCCAAGACATGCAATTCTCTCTTAACACGCGCCTTCGAAAACAATGATCTATTGTTCACAACTCCTTTCATAATTTTTGTGATCATCTTGAACACTTCTAAAAACACTCCCACTCTTCCTTTATATTGTCAACAAAAAGAATGGCTAATCTTTCAAGTCAACTCTTCTAAGATCTGTTAAATCTCCTTTGGGTGCAGCTAATAATCTTCGGCATATCCTCTAGCAAACACAAACTCCAAGCAGAAATCTTGACTCTAAAACAACAATTTCCTCTTGTCTTGATCTGCAACTACTCCGCCACTTTGAAGAGATTGTAATGCTCCAAAAAAACTTGTGAGAATGAAACAACGATGGCATCTAGTGCCCAAACATAGATTTAAAGATCACAAACAACAGTTTCATGATAAGTCAACAACTCACCGTCCAAGCAAACAATTACTTTCTTTGAATAGCCCTTCCAATATGGTTATATGTAGCCACTGGAGAGATAGAAAACCACACTACATGTTGCGATTTTCTTCATGATATCAAACTTGATAAATCAACTATCTCTTTTCTATGCTACAAACATCATACTTGGCTAGCACTGAATCCACAACAGATCACCAGATCAGGTTATGCAAAATTCTTTTAAAACTCTACTGCATCTGCACGCAACAATCTTAACCCCGGGCTCTGATATCATGTTGAAACCTATGCTACAAAGGAGAAACCCAAACTTGAGCTCTGATATTACATTCTGATTCATTCAATATATAGACAATAAATATAAAATTCTAAACCTACTGTTGATAGAGTTAGATGTAGTATTAATGGTGGCATGTGAAACAGTGAGCATATGAATAATGTGCATGGCATTGATTAGCTGATCCATGCTTTGCGGCTAAGATGGGCGGATGGTCTGTGTCGATCACGTTTGGATAATTAATTTCACCTTTTTAACACATGAACACGATAGAAACATCCAGCACCATGTGGACAGACTTATAAAACATTCAACTCGTCCCATTAGATAATAACATAAGAAAGACAAACTCTTCATGTATAAATGAATGACGGATCGCCATCGTTTCCGTGGCATGATAGCGGCACTTAGGAATAGAGGCAAATTTCCAAATGGGTAACTTTCATATACAAAACATAGAGCACGGAGTACATGAACACCGTGGGTACAATAGTTTTTTACAAGAAATTCATGCAGCTTTAGTCTGTTTTATGTAGATAAAGCACGCGCTCAATTCACCCAAGCAATTACAAGGCATAAAAATGAATGGCGTGCACGCAGTGATGGTGCCTTACCCTGCGCAGGGGAGTATCAATCCTCGCATCATTTTGGCCGAGTTGCTCTCTTAACGAGGGGTTTACATCACGTTCATAAACACTGAATGGAGTCACAAGTGCATGTCCGAAGCACCTGCTAAAGAAAATGATGATGAATTCTCCACCTCCGCATTTAGGTTTCTCACCAATCCAGATGGGTTGCCGCCAGATTATCAAACATATAAATTAGTTAATGCATATGTCCTAAGGGGTAATCATCAAATCATAGATCAACTAGGTAATTTCATCAAAAGAGATGTATGTATAACATGTATGTTTACATAGGTATACTAGTATACCTATTATCTAATGCATACATAAAACATCTAATCATCAAATCATAGATCAAGTATCTAATCAAGCATTCTTATAAACTTTAACAAATATCATATATGTATAACATCAAACAAATGTGTCAAACATATAAATTAAGATCATAAGACACGTGTATGTGCATTTTCATAGGTATACTAGTATGTAATGCATACATAAAGCATCTAATCATTAAATCATAGATCGAGTATCAAAACATCAAATATACATGCATATTTAATATCAAATGTAAAACATGTCAAACATCAAAAGTCTAGAGATCAAATAACATTAAATATAAGATCAAATGTAACATGTCAAACATCTAAAGTTTAGAGATCAAATAACATCAAATTTGTAACATGTCTCAAGAACATATAAAGTGTCTATCTAGATCAAATAACATCAAATGTAACATGTCAAACATGTATAAAGTCTATCTCAAACTATAGGTCTATAAAATAGACGATCAAATGACTAGCTAGATGGTTTGACACACTAGGACTCATCAGGACAACTCCTCACTAAGCGGTCCTCAGAGTGACTATCATGTTGTGAACAATGTGTCGAGTCCTGCAGAGAAATTGATATATATGTATCTGAGCAATAAATATATATAAAATGTAATCATTTCAAAGAAAATATGTATACATATACACATGCATAAATTTAAAACTCACCCGTCCACTAGTGTTGGCATCATCAAGTGAGTCTCATCGACGTACACGATCAAACCTTGACGAAGGGGTAACAAGAGGCATCTCTCCCTACATATATACACATGATGTACCATATCAATCTAGTTTAAAAAAAGTAAATTTACAAAATGAACTTGCATTTAATTTACATTAAAAATAAGATTTACATGTGTAGATGGCGGCATTTGATAATACTCAGACTCCCTAGCATCGATCATGTCAACCAAGATATTAAGATTTTTTTGGGCCTCATCTAGGCTCAAATCTACATCTACAACATGAGTAGTCAAAACATGTCCCAATAAAGATAAATGCAACGGACTGAGCAACTGAGACGGCATGGAAGTTAAATCATCATGTGTCAACAAATCCATGTAACCTATAGTCATCATGGTGAACCCAACATCCTCAAGGCCAACATTAGAGGACTAGTACGCTACACTCACCGAAGGGTCTGTATGTTGCACCTCTCTCTATCGAAATAGAGTGGTAGGTAGATGGATCCTGATGGGAACTTCTACTATGGCCATGGTCTGGGTACTGAAAATGATATCGCTAGGAGTATCTGATAGTACCCACTTGAGATCTGACATCTGATATAGGGATATCATGGTTTGCTTCTATAAATGCATGTGCATCTAGGAGCTCCTCAACCAAGCTGGGCAACGTAACACATGCCACATTTCCTGTCAAACCCTATAGGATGGCAAGTGAAGGGATGTCCACTACACTATAAATATTATCACAGGTACTGCTACGAGATGCTCCACCTAAGGATCTAGAGTGTCGATGATACATCAAATACTAGACAACTTGATCACTATATATCGAAGTGGTCGCTGTTGCAATGTCCCCAACACTTTCAATGGCCACCCGAAGCTGGGTGCTACGAACAACCTCATATGTTACAGAACCCAACGTAGGAGCAATAACAGGTGCCCTTTGACCAACACGAGCCATGTGTGCTAGTAACTATCGATTGGGTCGACAATAAGCATCTCTCTTAGTAATCCTACCATACACCTATCCAAGATATGATGGAAAATTAGAATCATTCATGACCCTCCCTAAATTAACTTGGGCGAAAAGCTGTTGTGCAAAATAAAGTGGAATATGGTCATTATTTGGATAATGACCATGAGAAGCAAGAAAGTATGGGTATATCAAAGCTTCCAAAGCAAGATCCTGAAATCTAGTCACCTAGTATTCGTTCACATACTTTTTTCCAACATAAAATGGGAAAAATTCTTGTTTTAGGGTATCTTTGGGCACTAAACCATGTACCTCAGTAAGAGACAAACCAAAAGAAACCTTTAGCATCTTCTTATCAAGAATAGCTTGTATATTAGCTACTAAATAGGGAGTAGGAACATGCATGTCATCCCTAATACTAATTATACTATCAAGAAAGGAATGACAACTGTTCTTATAAACACTAGTGCTACTAGCACTATTTATCGAGTCTCTCAATCTCCTCATTAGTTCATGTAAATAGATCTTGAGGGGGAAATGGACGATCTGTCATGAGGTCTAATAATATACATCTACAGACCTATATAGCTTTATGTGTGTACCTGAAAGATTTAATTTAATATCAAGTGAAGTCTATATATTATTCCTAAAATTCAAAAATAATTAAGGTTGATCTACATTCAAACTTAAATTAATTACTAAATTTAAATGTACATGTACACTAAAATGAATAATAAATTACAAATTCTACATGCATATGTATATA
>MU226911.1:2637900-2648729 GCA_018584345.1 Thuja plicata
TATATATATATATATTCACTATACTAAGAAAAATGACAATTTTTATGGATTTAATTGTGTAATTTTAGTTTACATCAATATTTCATATCATACTTGTTGATTCGTCATCAAAATTGACATTATAAATGCAAACTAATTATACTAGAACTAAGAGAGTGCAAAAGAATTTTAAAAAGAAAAGATCAAAATGAATAAGGTTGGACAAGACTAAAGTGTTAGTTGTAAAGGATGACTAAAAAGGAGAAAGCAAGGGAAGTCAATTAAACTTCAAAGTATAATATCAATGATTTATCGAATAATTTGTATTGGCTAAATTAATTTAGCCACTTTTCCATTCTTATTGTAGACACTTAAAATTTATCGAATTACTTAACCCTTTCCTCCACAAATAATTGAATAAATCCATATTTATCTAATGAATTATTTTATTTGCATCTCTTTATTAATTACATAATATTTATCATTCAACATTAATAAAGTCACACTCTTCATCACTATTTAACAATCCTGATTTTAACATAAAGTCTCTTATCATCAATTTTATAAAATCTACCATAACCTAAGCCTTATTCCTCTTTCCAAAAAAATTAAATAGATATATTTATTTATTTATCTACTTTTACATTAGTGAGTTAAATTTTTTAAATTCCTTAATCCCCAATTTGCACAAAGTAATTTTAATCAATCTTCTTTAAATTATGTTTGTAGGTACATACATCTTTGTCCATGTCACATGTAACAAAAGACTTGTCCAACCTCATGTTGTAGTCCAAAGTACCTCTTTTCCATCTCATCTCTCCATTTTCTTCAAAAAGTTTTCCACTTTAGCTTCTCCTTTAATCTAAGATTCATTTCCATTCAATCATGTGAACCAATTTGAACCTTTATATCTACCTACTTTTAATCCTCATTTTATTAAAAAAAAACCAATAAATTGAATCCACCTGTAGTGTAAGATTGTCAACCACAGATTCTCCTTTAATCTTGAATTCCTTCCAATTGATTAAAAATTAAAAATTAACTGTCATTCTCCTTCGTTTATCAAACTTAAAGTATCAGGGTAATTCTAAACCATGAAATTAAATTATCATACTTAAAAGTATAACTATCATTCTTTAGTACAATAAAGATTGAAGATTTGAATTTTGGAACTTCACCAGTCAACCAATTTACAATTGACATAAAGATTAATCTTTAAAAAAAAAATCAATAATATTAACTTACTCTTATATAGACTAATTTTCCTCTTCACCATTTTAACCTAACATTCTAAACGCCGAGTACTTGTTAAAGCGTATGAAGGCTTGGCTCAACTGATCCCAATCAATGAGAGAGATGGAGATGAGTGGCCTACACCCCCAGTACTCTAATTTTCCTGTACACTATTTTAACCTACCTAAAATTTTACACACCCGGTGCTTGTCAAAGTGTATATATGCAAGGGCCAGAGTCTACTGATCTCAAGCAGTTAGAAAGATGAAGATCATGAATGGCCTGCACGCAATAATGGTGCCTTACCCTGCACAAGGGAGTATCAATCCTCTTATCAATTTGGTCGAGTTGCTCTCTTCACGAGGGGTTTTTTATCACTTTCGTAAACACTGAATGGAGTCACAAGTGCATGTCCAAAACATCTCATAAACATATTGATAATGGACTATCCACCACATTTAGGTTTCTCACAATTCCAAATAATTGGAAAAGGTGTGAGGAGATTGATGGGAGTAGAGGAGCTGAGAAAAAGGGGGATGGAGTTGAAGAAGGCGGCACTTAAAGCCATTGGGGATGGAGGTTCTTCTTCACTCAACTTGAACAGGTTTCTTCATGACATGACACAACTTTCCAAATCGGCAGCTTCTGTTAAAATAACATAGCTATAAAAGCATTTTGTACTATTGTTGCTATCCCAGTATTTTATAGAATTTCCTCAATGCTATGTATTGGTAGAGTAGAAAAAAACCGGTAATCCTTTCTCACTGAGAGACATGAAACAATTCACATCGTTCTTCTGATATCGATTGTTTATGAAACAATTTATTTGATGTTTCTGGTTTCTATTATGTATCATTTTTTCGTCATTAATGTTTTGGAATCACATTCGATGATTTATCATAGAATAAAAAGAGTTACGAGGAGGAAAATAGCAGGTTGCATACATGGAACTCGGTAAAAAGAGAGGAGAAATTATAGAAGGAAAGAGGAAGCATGAGGGAGAAAAATCAAATAAACTACTCAAGTACTATTATAATCGCAAATAAAAACAATATAAATAAGGAATTAAAAATCTGTTTAAAATAAAAGGAGCTATAAATTAATATTAAAAGTATTTCAATATTATATTAAAATATTTTACTATAGTATTATATCACCATATAATACTAACAATTATAAAGAGTTATAGTGTAGAAAGAAGAAAAAATAATAAAAATAAAAAGAGAATAAAGTAAATATATTAAAAACGAAAGGAAAAGGTATTGAAATAAAAAAACAAAAAGGAAATTAATGCTAAAGAGAAGAAGTAAAGAAAGTAATAAGAAAATAGTATCTAGTTTAGTTAATACGATTTAAGGCCACAATTTGCATAAAAAGGGGGAAATCGATTATGTAAATAAATGCTAAAGAGAAGAAACAATGAAAGGAATAATTAGCATAAAATAGACACAATAGAATTCATAGTATCATGTCAATTTAATATTGTTCAAATGTTCTGATTAATTCAAGCTAGATAGGGCCAGAACCCAACATTAATATTGTTCAAATGTTAATATATGCATTTAAGTAAAGAAAAAATGTGAAAAGAAAAAGAAATATTACTTAGCATGCAAATGAATGCTAAATGAAGACAAAAAGGAAAAAAAGAAGAGTGAATTGATAATATAAAATAGATATGGTAGTATGTGTAGTATCATGTCTATTTAATGCTATTATTGTGTGACAATTTGCTTAGTAATGAGTCTAAGAACAGTATAAAGAATGAAAATAAAACCACCTAGATGAATCCATTGAATATCAATTTCAGTTTTGTTGTGCAATGGTTTGAGCTCACCATTTTAATATAGTTCAATTCTGAACTAGAGATAGGGTTTATATTGATATTGGTGATGGTGATGAGGATGCAATCTATATGGAGATGTGCATGTAACAACTAAAGAGGCTATGTAGGTTTTCGATCTGGGATTCTTTATTCTAGAGTTTCCCCTTTGTGTGTTGCCTTCTTATGTGGTTTTGTTTGGAGACTCCGTGAGCTAAGTTATGCCTTGTTCCTTATTATGTGGTTTTGTTTGGAGACTCCGTGAGCTAAGTTATGCCTTGTTCCTTATTATGTGGTGCGTGCAGTTGTTGCGCATCTAAAAGGGCTCTTCTCTATTGAGGCTTCTCTCCTTTTAGTGCAAGTGGCGTCTGATTCCTCATTCTCGTCTTCTATAAACTTACCTATTTTCTATGATAATTTTCTATTGTGAAGAGCTAGAGCCCCTATTGCCATTTTTCTCCTCTCCTAGCTAGCTCCTATTAGTGAATGTCTTAACTCTACTTAATTTTAGCGGCTACTTGGGATCTATTGTTCCTATTCATGAGGGGTGTTAAAGATAGACTTTTTTAGGGCATTCTTTTTGAATCTATGCTAGAAGTTTGGTTAAAAGACGTGTTTCCCCTTGAATAAATTCTATGGGTTTTATGACCTTTGTTTCTCTTTCTTCTACAAGATGGGGGCCTAGGATCGAGTCTCTTTCTCTTCTTTTAGATTTAGTTGCTACTGTAAGTTTGCTTATGTCTCTTTATCTTTTTGTTCTTATTTGGCCCCTTACTTGGATGTTTCTAATTTTGTCCAAAGTATCTTTGATTAGTTTCAATTTCTCATTCAATCCTATTTTGTTAATGTATGGTCATGTCCTATCAATTGATTCTCTAGTCCCTTTTTAGCAACTATTTTTGGGTTTCTTGGTTGTTTCACTACTTTTGAGATCACTTTGTGTTGCATTGAAGGTTTCTATGAAAAAGGTTTGGGCCCTCTCTTGATTTAATATTTTAAATAGAACAAATAAGTGTTAAGGACAAGAATATAATTAAATAAATAAAATTATAAAAGACTAAAATAGACAATAGGAAAAACAATGAAAATCAAAGAGGAAAAAAAGATGCACAAGAGAACCTAGGAATGAAAGACTAAAAGAAGAATGAAAATACACAAGAAATAAAACAAGAAAATGCACACCAAACATAAAATAAAACCACTAAAGTGTAAAATTAAAAAAAGAGGGAAAAGATGAAAGAAATAATGTAATAAAAGAAAAGGGGAAACAAATTAATGAAGAAAAATATAAATAAAACTAAGACAAAAGAATTGCTCAAAACTAGGATAGAAAATAAACTACAAAGTAAAAATAAGATAGAGAAAAATAGACAAAAATAAATTATAAACTAAGTAAGAAAAAAAATAAAAAGGAAAGACAAGAAGGAAACAAAGAGAGTAGCAGGGAGGAGTGGAGGAGGGGAAGTGGAGAAGTGAAGAGCATACCCAAAAGAGCAGAAATGATAAGACAAGAATAGGGAAGATAAGGGGGAGGGAGGTCAAAATGGGATCTAATGGTAATTTTTCAGAAGAGATAGCAATGGTTTCTAAGAGAGACTAAATTTTCATCCATAATAATTATTAAGATTATTGGGGTGACTACTGGTTTCTTTAGCGTCCTTAATTATCATTTTGAAGAAGTTGTCTTCATTGAATATGTTTAGAATGTCCTCTAAACAAATATGATGCTTGATGGTTGAGGAATGTTTTGCTAAGGATATTTTAATACTATGTTTGTGCTTTATGTCAACACAATATTCCTTTTTTCTAGTATTAAAAGAATAGTGTGTTTCACCCATGTATGGTGTGTCATAGGATCACACAAGCTCATATACTCCTAACATAGAAAGTACATTATAGATATTTTTTTGTTTGTGTACCCATTCCACCTAAAGACTTTCCAAATATGGGTGAACTCAAGGTTTAAGTTATCCATCCTAAAAATTTGGAGGGCTCTTGAGGAAAGGACTCTAAGGATCCCCACTTTGTGGCTAGGGTGGGGATGAGAAGAGGAATGAAGATATAATTCTATATGGGTTATAAATCTATATAGGTGACTTTGTGAAACACTCAATGACCAAGGGAGTCATCTAGTTTTTTGAGGATCAAGATATCAAAAAAGGTTACTAGTTGTTTGATTCAAGCTCTATGGTGAAGATGATGCATGGGGTAAATTTGTTGAGGTGAGAATAAAATTTTTCTGACTTTTTAACCAAATTATTCAATTCTACAAAATTGCAAAAATCACTTGTCATAACATCTTTTAATCATTGTTCCCTATTAGAATCAATAGGTTTTGAAGGATCTTTTGCTAACTTTTAAAATATCATTTTATAATTCTCCTCACATAATTCTTACAAACCTATCATTTTTTGTAACACTAAATAGTTTCCCATTACAAATCATTTAGAATGAAAGGAGTAGCGTCTACATATTTGTGAAATCTACACTTCTCTTTTCCCAACCATGGGCCTTTCCCTTTGCACCAACCTTGTTAGTATCAATAGAAATCACTATCCTCATTTTGACAAAATTAATTCCTCATTATTGGTGACAAACATGTTTCAACATAAATTAATCATCCCTTGACAAAACTCATTGAACAATCCCCTTTAAATTTAGTGATTAGAATATAGACCAAAACCATAGCATTATAACAAAATAAATCCTATTACTCTAAATACTTAAAAGGACATTGGAGTTAGAATGGGATGTTTTTGTTCAATGCTACATGCAATTTTGATGAAAAATCCATTATCTCTTATTTGATCCATTTTTAAGGCCATTAAAAGCTTCTTTCAATGCCAGTAAATTTTATTTGTATCATTATTAATCATTTTAATCCTAATTTCTTCTATTTATTTGTTTCATCAACAAGATGAATTAAAATTGCCTTTTTCACAATCTTTTAAATAAAAAATAATAAAATATATTAAAAAGATGATAAATAGAATAAAGAGAGACATGAAAATAAATTTTGGCTATTAACTTTTTTATATTCAAAATGAAATAGTTAAGAAATTCTATTGTTTAAATCAACATAATCTTATTATTCACAATACCGACCAATAAAAATCTTATTATTCACAATCATTATTCAATACTTAAAATGATAAATAAATTAATATTAGTATTTAAAAATAGGAAAAATTATATACATAAAAAGTAATCAAATTATTAAGCCGATAGGCTTTTTATTGTGGGCATGGCCCATTACAGAAAATTATAATAATTTTTCTATTTTTTAAATAAAATATACAAAATTATTATAAAATTATTATACCTAAAATAATTTTTTTCTTTTTTATAAATTATACAAAATAATTATAAATTATAAAATATGATTATTAAATTAGAAATTTTATAATCATGACTTTAATTTTACATAATTCTAATTTTTTTTTTTTTTGTAATTGTCTTATACTTGAAATAAAATACTCAATTTTATAATCATGACTTTAATTGTTATAAAATTTAAAAATATTTTTTGTTGATTGTTTATACCTGAAATAAAATAATCAATTAACAATTTAAAATCAATTAACAATTCTATTTAAAAATTCTAATTCTAAATAATTAAATTGATAAATTTTATAATCATGACTTTAATTGTTCAATCGTTTAAATTTATTTTTCAAATTTTTATCAATAATAAAATTTATCAAATTTATAATAATCACTTTAATTGTTAAATGATTTAAATTTATTTTTCACGGTCAGTTTTATGCCGACAAGAACGCCTGAAAACTTTCCAGACAGGCTATGGAGTGGTTTCGAACCTGCTAGCTCAAAATGATTAATTATTAATAAACTTTTCAAGATGGTCAGGAAAGCTGAATAGAAATGATGGGAAAGTGTGCCTCTGCTAATTTGATGAGATGACATCTATTTGATGCAACTGTCAAACAGTACGCGTGATGACATCTGTTTGATGCAACTGTCAAACAGTACACATGCCTTGTTTATGCTTTGAACTTTTGCATGCACATATGTTTGATGTCACTGTCAAACAATATCCATGTGTTGTCTACTTTGAACTTTTGCTTGCACATCTGCTAGTGTGTAGCTAACCATAGATACGCATAAGAGTTGGGAATGAAAGTGAATGTGCCCCTACTCTCTTACCCCTGCCTTCACCTCAAAAAAGGTACTACAGTAGTCTTCTCTGGGAAAAGGTGGGCTATTCAAAGTAGGTGCATATAGAGTTCCAGAGGTGAAGAGAAGAAAGGGTTGTGATCATTTTCCATGTTTAGGACAATATTGAGATGCCACTCTCTGGTCATGGCCTCTTGTTTTTCTAATAAAATTACTCTATCCTACTATGTTTCCATATAGACTCTTGAACCTTCATGAATTTTTTAGACTCTCCATAAAATTTGGTTGTCTGGAATGCTAATAATAGTGGAAGCCAGAGTTGTATCCTGGATATTTAAATATGATCATGACCACCCATCTGTAATTTCATTAGACGAGAAGTTGCTAATAAAGAACAGGGTTTTCCATGACATATGCATGCACATTGTGTTGAGAAGGCATTTTGTGTGACAATGAAAGGTTGCCAGGGAGGAGAAAGAGGGTTTTCAACACAATCCTTTTTTCAAAAACCTTGTCGAAAATCACCAATCCTTTCCACCAGCACAAAAATTACAACACGCCTCTTCTCTCAATTCAGGTAAATCACTTCAATGTTTTTCAAAATGCGAGTCATGATCTCAATGTTTCATGTCATTTGTGGTGGGTTTGAGATCAGATAACTTCAATATTGATTGAAATGTGCATCATGATGTGATTGTTTCATATCTTTTAGTGTTTTTCATATTCAAGCTCTAAATGTTTACATGCACAAGTTCATTGTGTGGTTACAGTTACTGTACATGTGTTCTTTTAATTTGAATACAAGAATAACAAAATGGGTAAGTTATGTTACTGCTTACAAGTGGATCAGGAAACAGTGGCCATGATAGAGAGATTTGGCCGGTTTCAGAAAGTGTTGGAGCCAGGGTTACACTGTGTGCCTTGGATTTTTTGGACCCAAGTCAGTGGTCATCTTTCTTGAAGAGTACAATAATTGGATGTCTGTTTTGAGAAAAATACCAAGGTATATCTTTAGGTTAATAAAATTAAGATCAAAATCAAACCCTGCACTTACCGAGATGTAAAAGATAGTTTCACCTTCAAATTGGTGCAAAAGATAATATTTTTGTGAATCTTCTATAGAAGATTATGTTTGTATTTTGAGAGTAATTTGTCTTTTAAATTGTTGCAGGATAATGTTTTTGTGACTGTGGTGACCTTTGTTCAATACCATGCCCTTTTGGAAAAGGCCAGTGAGGATTTTTATAAGCTGAGTGATACGAGAGGACAAATTCAGGCTTATGTGTTTGATGCTAAAGTTTCAAACAATAAATTTAGAGTATACTTCTAGATGAGTAGTTTGTGGAGATATGTTATCAGAGCCAGGATTACAATGTGTTCCTTGGAGTTTTAGGACCCAAGTCAGTGGTAATATTTCCTTAAGAGTACAAAAACTGGATGTCTTGTGTGAGACAAAGACCAGGGTATATCTTTAGGTTAATAAAATTAAGATCAAAATCAAACCCTACACTTACCAAGATGTAGAAGATAGTTTGGCTTTCAAACGAGTGTAGGATAATGTTTTTGTGAATCTTTTACAAAAGATTATGTTTGAATTTTGAGAGTAATTTGTTTTTTGGGAGAGCACTACATAAATATCTAAGACAAAGTAGATGTTATAAAAGGTTTCTTGGTGCACAGGGACAGTGGAAAAGGACTTGACATTGTGAATTTCATATAGGCTAATGGTACTCTCACAAGCAAAATTTTAGTCACAATTTATAATTCTTAACCCCTGCCCATACCTTGCGTTAGATATCATGCAAAGATCATAAGGGTCTTTTCTATGATATATTGAGGACCTTAAAGGGCTATAATATCTAGGTAATCTATCATAGTTGTCTTTATGATGTTACTATTAACTATTGAAACTATATGGTAAAACTGTGAATGATAAGTGTTTTTTTTTTATGCGTTATGGATTTCTTCCTATATATTTTAGAATGAGAATAGTCACTGTAACCAACGCATTCAATGTCATTAGACCTCCTTTTATGTTTAAATTTAAAATCATTTTTTGTTATTGGTTACTTTACTATATTTATGTTTATTGGTATGAAAATACATACTATATTTATGTATGTAAATTAACTGAATAGATAACGTACTAATTTAGTATTTAATAAAAAAAATACTAAATTAGTACGTTACTAACTATAATTGCATATGGTTAGAACCGAACCCCTAACCTCTAATAACCCTAATACCCTACAATTACCATTGTTGCATATATCGAACCGAACCTCTAATAACCCTAATACCCTACGATATCTGTACCATTGTCTCTGAACCATTATACTATAACCTATACATTAGGTTATAACCTATATAGTAATGCAAATGTACAACCTATATTATATATATTATAGATTGTAGCATAGTTAATGCTTAGATTAAAAAGATTAAAAAGAAGAAACTAGACGACACGATTAATATTTATGGCGGTGCCATAAGCTTGTCAATAATATAGGAAAATGCAAGATTTACAAGGAATGTATATAACATTGTTACACTACCTCCTTAAGTACTAAATATTATATATAATTATATTATATTATAACAAATATCATGTCATATGTCAAGTCAAAAATCAAATTTTTTTAAAATATAGAAAATGTAATCTTTTTTTTTTTATTTGCACAGATAAATTAACTGTTAAGATAAATTAAATATTAATAATAAATAGAGATAAATTAACTGTTAAGATAAATTAAATATTAATCTCTGCAAAAATCATTACTCTAAGTGCATTTTGCAGAAAATAACCGCATGTCTTTGTACCCACAACTAAAAAGAAACTATCTTCAATTTTTTGATATAACCAAGATACACAGCTAATTGGACAAAAAGTATGATAATTACCTGTCTCACATTCGACAGTGAGAGTTTCATCAATTTTCAGTGACATAGTATAGTGAAATTATTTCGCTCATAATATTTTTTAAAAGAGCTCGTGGAACCATGATATCAAACATTCCAAAATAAAATAAAGAATCAGATATTTGATCTTCATAATCTACTATCTGATTTAATGTCTGTTCAATAACTCTTTTACCTGCAAATGCAATGTATGCATTTGGCTTGACAATCGTAACATTAGCCAACATACCAAAGCTAGCAGTGACCCCACCAGTTGTCGGAGATGTAAGAACTGAAATATATAGTAAATTTTTTTCCTTTTGATGTGTATGCAACATAGCAACTATTTTATTCATTTGCATTAAGCTAAAACTTCCTTCTTGCATACGCGCTCCGCTAGAAGCACATATGAGAATTAATGGAATAAAATTCTCAGTAGCATACTGTATTAAACTGGTTATTTTTTCACCCACTACCAATCTCATACTGCCTCCCTTGAACTGAGAATCCATGACTCCGAGTGCGACAGGAAAACCATTTATTTTACCTATGCCTATATGAATAGCGTCGAGTAAACCTGTTTCTTTTTTATAGGAAGTGTTATAATCGTCATAACATTGTTCTTCTATTTCTATTTCATCTATAAATTCATCCTTTCCTAGATTAAGTGTACTCTTAATTAATCTTATGCCAGCGTCGACATACTCTCTTTCTTCTTTAGTTAAAGTAGCATAAGTTAAAGGATATTCTTCTTGATCCTCATTAT
>MU226911.1:2649187-2661186 GCA_018584345.1 Thuja plicata
CAGCCACATACCATGCATACAAAAAATAGAGAATGACACAATGATTTACCCTGGGGAAAACCTTTCGGTAAAAAACCCCAGCACTCCAAAACCTGCACAATGTATTATCTTCAACACAACGGTTACAGCACACTTGCAATGCAAGTTCTTTCAGGAGACAATCGACACTCTAAGACAAATCCAACAACACCAGATCATACCAACCATACACTCTTTTTGTATCCTTTCCTGTAACCCTAAAAAACACTTATATCATGTGCTTTCCTTTCTAGGGCAACTTCCAAGGATAGTCATATTAGGGTTTTACCATTCTTTGAGAAAATAGGAACCCTAAACCCTGAACCCCATGATTGTGGAAGAGTGTAAAGTACTCAACTTTATTAGTTGCCACATGTCTTTCATGTCTTCACCTGTCATTGAAATCTCCTGAAAATAGCTCTTACGTGTCATAGGAATTCATCATAACCGTTTCAGCCATGATCTCCTTACACACAATTCAAGATGTCGACACATCAACATGCCAACTAGACATGTACACTCACACTTAATTACATTATTTGCAAGAAAATACATTTTACAAAACAAATAATAAGAATAGGAATTATCCAAGGTTGAGACACCTTATTCCTAACACTCCTTTTAGTAAACCACAACAACGAAATTTAAACCAATATTTAAATTCTTTAAAGACCAGAGATCTTTCCATCAAACATATCGCCGTATGTTTTTGCAGCCATAAAAAGTAATTTCTCTCTGGATCATTTCCTGGATAAAAAGGAAATAGTTTTTTTTATTTTCCTTGCTTTTCTTTTTTCTTCCGGAAAATAAAGTTATATTTTCATTAAGTTTACCGCCGCTACTTTCAAGAACTTATCTTGTGATAGTAATTGTTCTTTTAAGTTGGCTAATTGTTTATTTAATTTAATTAGTAAACTCAAACTTAGTAAATTTTCAATTTTTTTAAAATCCCTTGCAAGTTGTCCAGGTTCCAAAGAATTTTTTAGTTGAGTAAAAATAGAAATTATAAGTTCATTATTTTCATCAATTATAACTTCATAATTTTCATCAAAGATTTTTGTATTTATAAAATATTTCGCAACATCTATTGGCAAAAAAGATGTCCACAAAAGATATGAAAGTTCATCACAAAAAAAAATGGTGCATATGGAACTTTAAATGCTATCTCTATATCTGTATTTAAAATCGCAAACTCAGAGAATTCATCTATTATTTTTTATGTATTTCAAAAAGTACAAGTTGAACTATTTTCAAACCTGTATCAATAATATTTTGTAGTATCTCAATAGTTTCCTTTGAATCTAAATTCAAATATTTTACGAATTTCTTTTCTAATACAACCTTAACGATATTAACAAGAATAATATTGTATCCTACTAATGTTTTCAACCCATTTTTTTTGCGAAAAAACTCCAAGTAAAATTTTTTGGCATAAATTCCTTTGTATAATAAAGTTGAGACCCCTCGAACCATTTTGATGTCAAACGTCGTATGTTGTTCTCTAAAACATCTATACTAGAAAAATTAATATCCATAGGCGACCAAGTGCCATTATCAATTAATAATTCAGTTCACTCTGAACTAGTTATCTGAAGTGTTCCCCACATTCCTCACAAACACCTTTTTGTTCTAAAAAAATTTTCTTATATATAAGGGTCTCACAATTCTCGCACAAAAACCACAAATGCTTAATTTGTTCAGAATTAAATCTGTCTTCTATGGGTTTTGTTTCGTCGATATGTTCAGAATCTTTGTTTTTCTCACACATTTTCTCAGAATCTTTGTTTTCCACACACATTTTCTCAGAATCTTTGTTTTCCTCACACATTTTCTCAGAATCTTTGTCTTCCTCACACATTTTCCTATATTTTTTCTATATATTATTTATTAATGTACAACTTTTAATAGACACAAATATAAACCATCATACTTTAGCTCACTTTGGGTGCGAGCTAGAATAGATTGAAGGCCCTTGCCCCCCAGGCCTGGATCTACTGATCCACCGACCCCATCGATTAATCCAAAAAATATATTTCTATATTAGAAAATAGGTAAATACCTTTCCTCTAGCCGAATTATCTATTCCCATCCATTCGATATTCAGCTCAATATTAAAAGATTGGATTGGGCCGAGTTCGATTCGATTAAGGGACCAAACAGATGAAGGTCACTCGATTACAAGCGATCAATCGTATTAAATTCAAATTTGATTTCCTTCCATACTTCACAAGCGGCAGCTAGTTAGGGACTCCATTTAGTAGCTTCACGGATCACTTCATTACCTTCACACGCAAGATCACACCTTTCATTACGAGCTTGTACACAAGCTTCTAAAGTGACCCGATTAGCCATTGCACTAGGTGCATTTCCCCAAGGGTGCCCCAAAGTCCCTCCACCAAACTGTAATACGGAATCATCTCCAAAGATCTCGGTCAGAGCAGGCATATGCCAAACGTGAATACCTCCTGAAGCTACAGGAAGGACACCCGACATAGAGACCCAATCTTGAGTGAAATAAATACCATGACTTCGGTCTTTTTCAATAAAATCATCATGCAATAGATCAACAAAACCTAAAGTGACTTCTCATTCTCCTTCAAGTTTACCTACTACAGTACCAGCATGAATATGATCTCCACCAGACATACGTAGTGCTTTAGCCAGTACACGGAAGTGCATACCATGATTTCTTTGTCAGTCAATAACTACGTGCATTGCACGGTGAATGTGAAGAAGTAGGTCGTTATCTCGGCAATAATGAGCCAACGAAGTATTTGCCATAAAAACTTTAGTCAGATAGTCATGCATGACTATAGGAACTCCCAATTCTTTGGCAAATACTACTCTTTTCATCCTTTCTTCACATGTACCTATAGTAGCATTTAGGTAATGTCCCTTAATCTCACTCGTCTCAGCCTGAGCTTTATAAATTACTTCTGCACAAAAGCAGAAACGATCTCTCCAGCGCATAAACAGTTGGGAATTCACGTTTTCATCATCCTTGGTAAAATCAAGTCCACCACGGAGAGATTCATAAACTGCTCTACCATAATTCTTGGTAGATAGAACCAATTTTGGTTTGATAGTACATCCCAACAAAGGATGACCATATTTGTTTAATTTATCTCTTTCTACTTGAATACCATGTGGTGGGCCTTGTAAAGCTTTTGAATAAGCAGGAGGAATTCGTAAATCTTCTGGTCGTAGAGCCCATAAAGCTTTGAATCCAAATACATTACCTACAATAGAACTAAACAGGTTAGTCACATAACCTTCTTCAAAAAGATCTAAAGGGTAAGCTACATAGGCAATAAATTGATTTTCCTCTCCAGGAACAGGTTCAATATCATAGCATCGCCCCTTGTAGCGATCAAAACTGGTAAGTCCATCGGTCCAAATAGTGGTCCATGTACCAGTGGAAGATTCGGCAGCTACTACTACTCCCGCTTCTTCGGGGGGCACTCCAGGTTGAGGAGTGACTCAGAATGCTGCCAAGATATCAGTATCTTTGGTCTGATACTCCGGAGTATAATAAGTTAATCTATAATCTTTAACACCCACTTTGAATCTGACACTTGCTTTAGTCTCTATTTTTGGAGACATAAATAAGTCCCTCCCTATGATTTATTGGTTAATAGCTCTTACAAGAACGAGGTCTACTCGACCTGGGTGTCGAACATAAACAATCACTTTTTTATTCAAAAAAAAATTTGTACAAATTTTTTTTTTGTAGCCCCTATTATCAAAAAGACTTTTCTTTCAAGTGACATTGTATCATGTTATATATGTATGATGCAACCCAATTTCTTAATTTGATTGAATTGAGGACCTTTCTGCAATTCCAATTTATGCTATATTTAATAGTTAAATGTGATAGAGAATAGTTAAATGTGATAGATTTCTTCACTTTAGGAGAAGAAGAAAATTAAAAAAAAATTGCAATAGCAGACGGCATGGGCATAGGTGGAAATGTGCCTAGTTATTGGCTCAGACAGATAAAGACTTCCTTATGATTGGAATATATTTACTTCCAATTTCATAAATATTTCTTTATCTCAACAAAATTGCATCAGTAGCCTCTAGTCGTGTTCTAGCTCTTTTGAGAGCCACATCAGCCTCGATTTCTTGTCTCTTGTCTTCAGCTCGCACATGATCAGCTTTCGCTAATATAAAACTTTTCTGAGCCTCTTGAAGATCAATATCAATACCTCTTTCTGTATTATTTACCAATAATGTGACTTCATCATTGTCTATCTTGGCAAAACCACCCATCAAAGCCATAGTGGACCACTGGGCATTGAGTCGTATTTTCATGACTCCTATATCGAAAGTTGTTACAATTGCAATATGGTTGGGTAATACACCCATTTGACCACTATTGGTAGTTAGTATTATTTCTTGAACTTCTGAATCCCAAACAACTCAATTGGGAGTGAGTACACGAAGATTTAGGTTCATTTTAGTTCTTTAAATTTCTTTTAAGTTCATAGCCTTTGTGGTAGCTTCATCAATGTTACCCACCAAACAAAAAGATTGTTCGGGTAGACCATCTAATTCTCCAGAAAGGATCATTTGAAAACCTTTAATTGTCTCTATTAGACTAACATATTTACCGGGGGAACCGGTGAATACCTCTGCTACAAAAAAGGGTTATGACAAAAATTGTTCAATTTTTCTTGCTCTTGTCACAATTAAATGATCGTCTTCTGATAATTCATCTAATCCAAGAATAGCTATAATATCTTGAAGTTCCTTATAACATTGCAAAGTTTGTTTAACTCCTTGCACAGTTTCATAATGTTCTTCACCTACGATCGAAGGTTGGAGCATAGTTGACGTGGAATCTAGTGGATCTACCGCTAGATAGATGCCCTTGGTAGCTAATCCTCTCGATAGTACAATAGTAGCATCTAAATGTGCAAATGTTGTAGCAGGAGCGGGATTAGTCAAGTCGTCTGTAGGTACATAAACTGCTTGAATGGAGGTTATAGATCCTTCTTTCGTAGAAGTTATTCTCTCTTGTAAAGAACCCATTTCTGTGCTAAGAGTTGGCCGATAACCCACTGCAGAAGGCATTCTGCCTAATAATGCAGATACCTCTAATCCTGCTTGGACAAAGCAGAAGATATTGTCAATAAATAGAATATGTGAAGTGGATTTGTTTATTTTTCAAGCTAATGGAAGGAAGATAATAGACCTGGAGAAACAAGCTTGCATGTGTTCTCATTTGGAAATCAAAGTTTTGTATCCTATACAAGTCAAAGTTGTTGATCCTAGCTCTAACACAGAATTTTTGGTTGCATCTTGATTAAATATATGTGGAAGGTGTAGACCAAGAGTTCAATATGATGTTACATTGGTATTTTCAAATAATTTTATTATAATTTTCTCTTTTTTGTTTGGATGAATGATATATTGCTACTCTGAGAAAATCCTTAAATTATTTTGTTTTGTTAACGATCTCTAATTTTCCATGTTTGAGATTATATGAAGCCGAGTGATGAAATGACCTGACCTTGTCACATAGTATGACCATGGAATGTTACATTGCTATTAAAGACATTGGTATTTTTAAATAAGTTTACTATAATTTTCTCTTTTTTGTTTGGATGAATGATGTATTGCTACTCTGAGAAAATCCTTAAATTATTTTGTTTTGTTAACCATCTCTAATTTGCCATGTTTGAGATTATATGACACTAAGTGATCAAATGACCCGACCTTGTCACATAGTACGACCATGGAATAGTTTTATGTGTCTGCGGGACAACCTTGTTAGATATGCAATGGGTGATCTCTAATGGGAGGTGTACAAATTTATTTTAGTTGATAGGCCAGATCTATCACTTGAGAGCATCCAAACAACTGTAGGCATTGAGAATATGTTGATTCATTGACAAATAACTTAGTATTGCAAGTCTTTTTCTAGAAGTGTTGTTTGCTATCAAGACATGCTTAGAGTCAAAAACCATTATGGATTCTAACAATTGATGTGGAATAAGAGATGACTTATTGATCTTTATTAATGATTTTTATTCAATATTCTAATATCATGGCTATTTTAATATTGTTACATTGTATAAAAAATGTACATGATGATTCATTATAGAAGAAATAATAAATCTAGAAATACAGTAGCTGTAAAATCAATCAATCTGGTGAAATTATTATATGCTTCAAATTAAGGATAGAACATAATGAAAGTCACTCATAATTTATATAATAACACTGAGAGTGATTTAATTCAGATTGTAAATTTCATCTTTCTTCTTTGGATATACTTTGGTATCATTGTTTTGAAGGCTATAGTGTAGGACTAGGACATTAGGATATCAATGTGTAACGATTGTTGGTGTCAACCAACAATATTAATGATCTTGTTTCTAGAGAATTAGTTCAAGTAAACTCAAATTTGAGTGAGATTCCTGGATTGGTAAGTTTGTTCATTTTGACATTGCATCATTCATGGTTGATATAGTCACCTTTTGGTGCTTGTCAATGATTGAAAATTCAATAGCTATTCTCTTCACAGTTTCCTTCAAATTTCAATAACTAATATATCCAGGTGTTGAAATATAGTTGGCCAAAAGTCTCAGATCTGGTTGTTAAAGACCACCAATTGTTATACCATACCAGCTATCTAGTTCTCCAAATAGGCAGTCTTTATAATTTGTTCCCTCTTATCCAGTTTCAAGTTGCTCGATTGTGTCCACTTTTAGTTATCAGCCAAGAATAATCATTTATTCCTTGTCTTTGCCCTAGTCCATAATCTAGACTCTATTATATTTCTATTTATATGAAGATAGGCATGAGAGCAGTTTGGATTTGTCTATTGAACTTTGTTGCGTTATGTTTTAAGGATCAATGAATAGTCTTGGAATCCTTTGGGTGCAATCTTCTCTGTTTGACCATGAAAACAGAGTCTTTTAATCAAGTTGCTGAAGCTCAAGAACTGATTATTGAGCTTGTTTTGATTGAAATTTTAAATCATTGCCTATGCCTAGAGACAATTGATTAAGTTTCGTAAGGGTACTGTCTCATGAAGTGGATTAATACAATGGCATCATTTAATATATAAAAATAGCTGATAGGCTTAGTGTCATACAGCCAGTAAATTGTCTTATACGGCAACCGGTAAATTGACTTATATTAGAAATAAAATACATATTGATTCATTACCGATAAATTGTCTTATACCAAAAATTACATCACTACCGATAAATTATAAATTTTCTTATACCTGAAATAAAATACATATTGACTCATTGTGAGCATCGCCCACTACATGGAAAAGTGTTAGAAGACGGAAAATTGTATTATATAGGAATTATACGGAAAAAATAGCTAAATTGACCGATATGAAAAAAATTCTGATCATTATTCTGAGGCCGGGAAAACATGATGTTTTGCACTGCTAGCTCCTCCTTAACCCGAGTTTTGTGCACATTTTAGCGGACAACATAGTGGATTTTGAGGGTTAGTTGTGTGTTGTTGGCGAAAACAAATTTCGATCATTCTTCTGAGGCCGGGAAAACATGATGTTTTGCACTGCTACCTTCCTCTTTAACCCGAGTTTTGTGCAGATTTTAGTGGGCAAGGTTGTTGTAGGCTCATCACAATGCAATGGCGGCGGTTTTTATCAACGGGTTCTCCATTTGGGCCATGCAGCAGGCATGAAATTGGCAGAGGAGAAATTGACATATTCCAACGACACAAATGTTACATTGGATGGATCCTTGATCTCAGTGAGCATCCTGCAGCTTCGATTATTGATGTTCCAACTGTAAATCTGAAGGTTCCCGTCACTCTCTAAAATGAGCCTTCTCAAGAGGTTAGCCTGGCCACTCTCAGACACCATGATTAAAGACGTTGTTTTATTGAGAAACCTATTTTTGTCCAGGCTAAGATTCGTGAAGGTTCTTACTTACGGCCATGTAAGTTTTTATGGCTTCCTTTTTTGTATTCTACAGATTCTTCGGACTGGGATGAACAAACATGATACATCGCATGTGAACTGTTTCACAAAATGTCTGAAAGAGATGTAAAAATGTGAATCATAGACACATATATTTTCATGTAGCGTTGTAATTGAATCCATTGATGGAAACAGAAAATAGAGATTATGTACTTGTTCACATAAGCAACCATTGGGGTGAATACCACGTATATGATTTGAAATAAATATATTATTTTATTGTTTGATTTTTTTGCAGAGATATGATATGATTTGTTTGATTTTTTTGCACAGATATGATCTGATTCGATAAAAGATTATCCATGGATCTCTCTTTAAATCTAAACCCTCGCCTCACACGAACACCGACACCAACAACACTCCATGAGCAGGTACAAGAACGTGAAGGCTCAGGATCGTTTGTATGGCCTATTTTTCTTTAATCGGGCAAAAAGAAAGCTTTACACCCTTCTCTGCCCCTTTTCCTGCAAATCATATGAGAGATGCCCTTCGCCAATCAGTGAGGTCAGTTCTAATCTTGGATACAGGCGCTTTTCCTTTGCGTCTACTTTGCACTAGAGCCAATTAATCCTGCAAACACCAAGTCAATGAAAACGAGGGTGTTGAGAACAACAGATTCCCCAAATTGAGGATGAAACAGAGAAACAAGTACGAGGAAAGGAAAAAGAAAATGCAAATTTTGAATGCAATATCTATCTGGAGATGGCATCAAAGCTTGTGGTGACATCGTGTGGGCACCTATTTTGTTGACCCTGCCTTTAACGGTGGCTTCAGTCAAATCTACTTCTGCAGGTTATACAAGGTGGTGTGGGAAATTCTTGTGTGTGCCTGGACTCATTTGAGGAGATAAAAGGAAGAAACATCTTTGTAACAATAGTATAATTGCTAAGAACTACAACAAACATTTGTATTTGTCTTCCTCTTGCTTACTGGTAGCATTCAGTACATTTATAGATCAAATCATTCGGAATAATAATAACTACAGGTTCCATCAACACTTATTTCTTGATTGCAAGGTAAGATTTTATTATTGCTTCAGTTGTATATGTATGTTCATATGTGAGTTCAATTCTCAGATAGGGTTAATATTTCTTGATTGCAAGGTAAGATTTTATTATTGCTTCAGTTGTATATGTATGTTCATATGTGAGTTCAATTCTCAGATAGGGTTAATATGTTTGTACTTGAAAAGAAAAGAACATTGGTTCAAGGGAAACTACAATAATAATTAGCTGCAATTGTAAGCTTTATGTTCTATCAAACACTTCGCAAAACATACATAACTATAAAAATAATATAACTCTTGGCACTTGCCATTGTATCAAATATTCGGCAAAAAGTACTGAAAATATTAGCTTGTACTTTACACCTCCTTCCTAGTCAAAGGTTCAGGGAAAGTGTAACTATAAATCTTTTAAAATATTTATATTACTAAAAAGAATTAATATTTATGTAGTTGATGTGGCATGACATGATTAGTTTCTTTTTAGAATAAAGGATATATTTCATTCAATTATGGGTAATCCTCACATTAACCATGAAAATTTTATATCAGATACCCCATCTTAACCATTGAATTACATGAATAGATTTGAACCTATAATTTTGATAGCACTGGAATGCCTTTCATGCTTACAATCAGTGTATAGGCAATATTATAGTCTTCTATATGTTTGATAGGTATCAAACTTTCACGTCTTATGACATTATATCTCATTAGTATTGTTGTTATATTTTATCATGAAAAACTCCTAGTTTGTTTATGGATCTATAACCTTATATTATTCATATACATAGTTTTTGTTTCAACTTTTTCCTTGAAATTGAATGTTAATTACACATGGGTACAATTATTTTCTAGGATTGGTTTCTTTAGTACCAACTCATCAAATCTCAAACCATGGTCATCTTCATTGTTTGTCACCCCATTATATCCCATTGACTTCCAATCTTCATCATTGATTCATGCAATCCAAATGATCCCTTAATTGACAAAACATATACATAATGTAATTTTCATTATCTAACAATCCACATGTTACAATTTGTTTATATAAGTCTTTTCCATGGGTTCAATGTATTTTGTTTTCTATAGAGGATAGAAAAGAATGAGTGACCACAAAAAATTATTGAAGTGTCTTTATGACAAATAATCAAAACATAAAAAATCTATAGCAAAAAATATATCTTTTGAATTCATATGAAAGTAATGCTAAGACGTCAATTTAGGTATAAATTTTTATCGGCATAACCCTTACACCTCCTTTTGGTGCAAGTGCGAGTTTTAATTCTATCTTCTTATAAATTTATTTGCTAATAATTAAAATATCTTAAAAATAGATAAAATTTTCCAGCCTTATGAAGGCATAAATTAGATTAGTAAAGGACTACATCAATAGTCAGCAAATACCAATACAAACCATATAAATATATGGCCTGATATGTTTGAACATGAAATAGGTCGTGCCTTAAAGCATCATCATTCCTGTACATATAGAATGTACAGTTGAACTACTATAGATATACCTACAATGAATTTTTTACTTCCTAAAAGAAAACAATCAGAAGCCCTAAGAAGATTATTGTGGTGGAGCATTTAATTTCGAAAGGAATAAAGGTTAGCCCAGTTGCAATCACTTCCAACTCAGAAAGCTATTTAAGTTAACTTATCAATTCTAAATGTCATTATGTGCATTTACCCTTCACAGCCCACTCTAGACACTCCATGCATCCAGCATAGCCTAAAAGAGACATCTTATAAATGATGCCATAATTGACCTCTTTATTGGATTTTGTAAGGAGACGTGAATGAGTACATAGGTACATAGGAGGGGGGTTTAGAGCCCCCAAAAAAGTAGTTTAATTTAATGTCAAAGAAGTAAGTAGGGTTGGCCAAATTTCTGCGATAACAACTAGTCAGTTTCTATGCACAACCGTTGGTCCTCTAGTCACCTAACTCTATCATATGATCCACATTTCTCCACGCTCTTATGAAGGAATAAAGAGTCGTACGATATTCCTTTATAACATCACATTTGCTGATAATGGGTTTTTTGGTAGACAGTATAAAGCGTAGGCAAATAATTTTGAAAAGAATTATCGTGATAGTGAACTTTGATTGTATAAAGTGTAGTATAGTTATGCAACTTAAACTGAAGTGAAGGCCAAAGTATACATCATCACCAATAGATTTAGCATTACGTATCCTCTCTAAATTAGAATTTCCCTGTAGAAGCTCATACCTGTAAATGTATCCTCTCTAAATTAGAATTTCCCTATAGAAGCTCATACCTGTAAATGTATGGAACCCTGGGTGCACTCCAAGCACTCTCAATTTCCTTGTCAATAGTTGCTGATTTCAAGCAGTTGTGAAACTTTAGCATTTTTATTAGGTATATAATTCTACAAATTTCATTAGAAAAACTCTTGGCTCGTTTGGGTACTGGAATATCTATCCTGGATATGGTCAATTTAGGAAGATGCTGCAAATTCAGGAAGATCCTTATCTTCAAAATGAAATCCGGAATATGGACCGACTTGTTTGGTTCACCCGGAAGATGAATGAAAAGATGCATAAGAAATTTTAATTCTTTATTTTTTAATTTCTTTGAATATGGTGCGTATATATATACACACATGCACACATGTGTATATATACATACATACATGTGTGTATATATGCACATGTATATATACATGTGTGTCTATATACACGTGTATACATGTGTGTATATACACACATGTATACACATATACATACATGTCACATACACACATACACACATTTGTGTACATATACACACATACATATGTGTGTGTATACACACATGTGTATATATACACATATAAGTGTGTATCCATGTATACACATATACATACATGTGTATATATATACACACATACACATGTGTGTATACACATATACACACATATGTGTATATATACACAAATATGTGTATATACACACATACATGTGTGTATATATACACACATATACACACCATAC
>MU226911.1:2689956-2700816 GCA_018584345.1 Thuja plicata
ACCTTAGTTATAAGCAATTAACTAGTTGATAAAGACATCATAAGATTTTTGGACAATTTTATCATCGTTAAATTAGGGTTTGATAAGCCCGAAGTTAGGGTGCATGACTACTGGGTCCTCTCCCCTATATTCCCATCATATGTGACATAAAAATAAATGCTCCATAAGATTTAAAAAAATCCTATCTAACAAAATTTATTTTGTGCTCATCTTTAATTTATATCCCAAAATTTATCCTCATATTCATTGCTTTCGTATTAAAAGAAAATAAAAACATCCTATCTACCAAAATTTATTTTGTGTTGATCTTTTATGTTGTATCCCACATTTTATTTTATGTTGTATCTTTCCCAGTTTTCCACACCAAGTTTTCCCAAGTTTCTGAATACTGGTTTTTCCTCAGCTTTCTACACGGAGGACAGGTGGCATCTGTGAATCAATGGGGGCACTGGCGGATTGCAATAATGGCGATTGTATTTTTCGCAGTTGGGCAAGCAGAACAATGCAATATTTTGGATTGTTATAAAATATTGTGTTCTTTTATGATGGATTTCTATATGTGTAGTTAAAAAATATTTTCTTTAATAATTTATGTCTAACTTTACAAAGAAACATGCAAGTACTAGCAATTGACTTGCTTAACGCCATTCCAGTTTAAAAGCAAATAAATTAATAATCAGATTTTTATTATAGAGAGTTTCATCTCTTTTGGAGAGAGTGTAATTTGAGGTGCAGAATGGTGATCTGACACTGAAGATTTTTTGGATAAGGTAGAGATTTAAAAGGGGTTTCACTCAAAAAAATCTTTAGAAATTTGAAAGATCAATTATTTTCCTTTGCAGAGTAAAGAGGCGGTTAAGATTACTAAAGTCAAAAGTTAACAAATATCCTATCAAATTTTCTTCTTTAGTCTTTTTATTTGAAAAAATCTAAAATCGTGTGTTTGAAAAATCGTGCAGCATAAAACCATAGACAGTGTGCTTGCAAGAGGGGAAAAACTGGACACTTTAGCTCGACTTGGTTTCTGCAGTAAATTAACATTATTTTATGGGGTGTGTAACAGTTATTTTACAAGCAAGCAAAGAAAACCAACCAATGCTGTACAATATTGTAATCTGTGGACACTCAACTCCTGTTGGATTTCCTGAATTTACATCAAGGTCTGGGCATTATCGGTTCTCATCTATCTGATCAACACCAATTCTGTATTAATGATTTATTATACATGGAAACTGCATGAGGTGAACAAGCTTTAGGTTAATTAAATGTATTTAGTGTTTAATTTAATTTATTTTTTTCTTAAATGTGTGCTTCATAATTCTAGACGTTTCCTTGATAATACAAGGCAAGTTGTGGTTTTTAAGTGTAATGCAAAAGTTATAAATCGCATTTTATTTATTTTGTGTATCCTTTTTTGAATTTATTTCTGAGTGGTACATTTGCAGATTGAAATTATGAATTTCATATCATAAATAACAACTCTTAACAAATACCTAATTTTATATGCTTGTTTGAATTCTCACATTTTAGTTTATTTGTTCAGATTTCACTTTTACTAGTTCAATTCAATTCTTTCTGTTCAACCCTATATTTGAAGAAGAGAATGTAACAAGGTGTAGTACATGGATATCATTAAATGAGTGTGGAAGGGTAGAGCTACTCTCAAAAGGTAAGATATGTTAGTGTTTTGCGAAATGTTCCTAAATAGTGAATCAATTAGTAGATGTACAAGTTAGATGTACTTTTTTTCCCTTTTTTATTTATTTATTAATCTTAGGAAATTTTAGCATGGCCCGAGCCACTATTAGTGCTATTTGTCCAAATATGTGAGCATAGTGGCCCAGTGGGAATTTAAATCCGTAGCTACAGAAACTCCATGATGTCTTAGCCATTGCACCATGCCTTCTGGTGATAATGGAAAATCAGATGTACTGTTATATTAGATAGGCAATTAAGACCCTAATGTTTTAACCATTGCACCATGCCTTGGGCCTTGAACACAAATCATATTTGGTGTTATCTCTGTCAGTTCATCCAACCTGTCAATCCGAGATTGAAGCTTCTCTAATTCCTTTTTGATCACTACATCTATCGCAGAGAGCTCATTGATCCTTGACACTTTGAAGCTAGCCAGAACTACAATCTCATCTATGAAAGAAAGAAACTTAGCTTTCATTTGCTCTATATTCACCAACTTGTCACTCCCAGAAAATTGAGATTCCGTGTGCAAAACTTTCAAAAACTCAAAAAGTTTGTCCATCTCCCTTTGCACTAACTCAATTATAGTCTTGAGTTCATTCGCTGATATGCTTGAGCTATCAATCACAAATTCCAGAGATTGCCTCCATTGAAACAATGACCCATGCCCGGTCTTAAGGATGCCATGGGAGATTGCAACACTAGTCTTCATATCAATCACATCCTGCAAGGTGGCTAGTTGCTCTGTCAATCCAGTGGATGCATTGTAAATGGTCTCCTAGTGCTTTGATGTTGTATACTTCAACTTGTCTGCATCAATTAGAAGCTTCCCCAAATTTTCGATGACAATGGGGCCTTGAACCTTCATTGTACCATCATCCTCAAAAGAGTATCCATCAAAATGATGATCTGATGGATCAATGTGCAAGGCTGACTTGACCATCTCATAATGATCACTTAAAAGCTCCTATAGCACGTGATCCCTCAACCGTGTCCTAGAAGTAGAGATAGCTGCAATATGTCTTCTCCTACTAAGAGCATCTGTCACTCTATTCTCCTTTCCCTTAATGTATCCAATGCCAAAATCACAATCACTCAAAAACTCCAACCAATGTCTCTGTCTCGCATTGAGATTAGGTTGTGTGAAGACATATACCTAAGTCCCATGTGATCCATTTTCAACTCAAATGGATTACCCAAAAGGTAATGTCTCCACATCACTAGAGCATGCATAATCGCTGCCAATTCCAAGTCATGAGGTGCATAGTTAACCTCATACTGCTTTAGCTTCTATGAATCATAAGCCACTACCTTACCCTCCTACATAAGCACACCTCCAAGACCTTCACCTGAAGAATCTATAATCACTGTGAAATGCCCATTTGGGTCTGGTATAATCAATATAGGAGTGGATGTGAGTTTTTGTTTCAACAACTAGAAGGCTCGCTCACATACATCAGTCCAATCATATCTTTTCCCTTTCCTCTGAAGGGATGTAATAGGTGCTGCAATCTTGGAGAACCCCTCCACAAACTTCCTGTAATAACCCGTGAGTCCCATGAAGCTTCTAACTTCACTCACATTCTGTGGAGCTGACCACTCAAGTATGGCTTTAATCTTTGCCGGATCTACTGTAATTCCATCTGCAGAGATGATGTGACCCAAATAATGAATCTCCTTCTGATAGAAAGAACACTTAGATAGCTTCCCATAAAGCTTCTTATCTCTAAGTCACTGTAAAACTATTCGTAAGTGCTCCTCATGCTCCTCCATGGTCTTGGAGTAAACAAGATGTCATCAATGAAAATCGCAACAAACTTATCCGGACAATCTCTGAATACACTGTTTATTAAGTTCATAAATACTGCAGGTGCATTAGTTAATCCAAAAGGTAAGATAACAAACTCATAATGTCCATACCTTGTCCTGAAAGCTGTTTTGGATATGTCCTCTTCTTTGATTCAGAGTTGATGATATCCAGATCTCAAATCAATCTTGGAGAACACGGTTTCTCCCTTCATTTGATTGAATAGTTCATATATTCATGGAAGCAAATACCTGTTCTTAATAGTCACCTTGTCAAGCATTCTATAATCTATGCATAACCGCAAGGTACCATCTTTCTTCTTCATGAAGATAATTGGAGCTCCCCATGGTGACACACTAGGGCAAATGAACCCTTTATCCAAGAGTTCCATCAACTAAGTCTTCAACTCATACATTTCAGTTATGGTCATATGGTAAGGAGCCTTGGATTGAGTCTCGGTTCTAGGCATTACATCAATAGAGAAGTCAAAATCCCTCTTCGGAGGTAACTCTGGTAAATCCTCTGGAAATACATCCTGGAACTCCTGTAAGATAGGATAATCCTCTAAACTAGGAGGAGTGTCAAGATCTTTGACATATGCTACATACATCATGCACCCCTTCCTCTTTGCCTTCTTCAATTGCATGGCAGAAATTTGCCTAAGCTCAAAGGGTCTTTTCTCACCCAAAAGTACTGTTGGTATACCTGAATCATCAAGACATTCAACTGACTTGCCCTTATATTTTACTAATGCCTTATGCTCAGTCAACCAATTAATGCCCAAAATGACATCATAGGAACCTAATGGGGCTACATAAAGATTTACTTGCATCTGTAAGTTTGGAATTTCTATCTCACTGCAAGCCAAACATTGCTCAACCTTACTCTCTACCCTATTTCCATATTCTACCATCCATGGTTCAGACATATATCCAGGTCTAACAGATAAACAAGAAACAACTCTAGGATCTATAAAACATTTAGTAGCTCCAGTATCAATCAAAATAGAAACATTTTGGCCAAAAAGCTTACTGGCCAATTGGATCGGGGTAGCCTAAAAATCTGCCTGTCTACGATCAACTGCTGCATATTGGAATAAAAATGGCAAGTCATCAGTATGGATTTTATCCAAGGTTTACCCATGACACGACGCAGGCATGATGTAATCTTGGTATTAGTTGACAAACTAACCAAGGTAGCTCATTTTATTCCAGGGAGTTTGAGAGATGGATCCTTGGCTTTGGCCAAGAAGTTTATTCAGGAGATTTTTAGACTGCATGGTGTACCAGAGACCATTATATCTGACAAAGATACATGGATGACATCAAGGTTTTGGAAAACCTTGAATGCTTCCTTGGGTACACGGTTGAACTTTAGCACAACCTATCATCCTCTGAATGATGGGCAGACTAAGAGAGTAAATTAGGTTGTAGAGGATTTACTTTGGATCAACAATACAAGTGGGAAGAGTATCTTCCATTGGTAGAGTTTGCCTACAAAAACTCTTACCATGCTTCATTGGGAATGACACCATTTGAGGCACTATATGGGCAAAAATGCTGCACTCCTATCAATTGAGATAGAGTAGAGGACAAGATCATTGTTGGTCTGATTTGTTAAGAGAGATGGAGGAGCAGATGACTCTGATTCGTGCTCGATTGAAAGAAGAAATAGATTGTCAGAAGAGTTATGCGGATAGGAACCACATTTTCAGGCAGTTCTAGGAAGGGGACAAAGTGTTTTTGCATGTGAGACCACATAAGAGCTTAATTAATTTTGGAAAGGCTTCCAAGCTTGCACCGAGATATGTGGGTCCTTTTGATGTATTGGAGGTGATCAATCTCATTTCTTACAGACTTTCTCTACCACCCACTCTAGCCCGAATCCATATGTGTTTCATGTTTCTTTGTTGAAACCCTATCATCCAGATGCATCTCATATCTTAGATTGGCGTGCATTGCAGGTTCAGGATCTGGGGGTGGTGCTAGTGGAGCCTACCCGCCTCATTGACCAGTGTACCATCAGGGTGCGTGAAAGAGATGTATTGCAGTATAAGGTCCAGTGGGACCAATTCTCTGTGGATAGTGCTACTTGGGAGGATGCGGATGACATGCGTAGATCTTTTCTGCAGTTATTTGGTTAGACTTATGTATGTTCTTATTTTTAGTTACTCATGTTATATGCTCAGACTTTGATACTATTATGTGTTTTTATTTGGGACTTTTAGTGACATTATGGACTTTATTGACTTGGTCAGATACTTTTGACAAAAGTCGTTATGCTTTATGCTTATGTTAGACGTGTTTGACATTATATTATATATTGTGGAAGTAAATGTGGGTTCATGTGATTTATAAGCTTTGAATGTTTTATTAGTTATGTTTTGAGGTGATTATATGATCGTATGTTTGGATATTGTTGTGGATTATATAATGTTGATTTATATTGCAAAGACTTGATGGAAAACATGATGAATTATGGATGGTTATACGATGTTAGTTTTCCTATATGTTATTTAAATCTGATTTGGATTTATGGACTAACCTACTGATGATCAATCTAGTGGTTTGATGGATTGACAGGATTGAAGGCGAGAGTGTGGTTCTGGAGGAGAAGTTTAGCTTATCAGTAATGGTTGATCAGAAAAATCTGGTTTTCACACACCACTTAGTATTTGATTATTATGCTTTGATAGATTAATGAGTTTTATTTCTAACTCTACCTCAAATGATAAATGCTTGGTGTGTGTGGAGATTTAAAATTGATTAGAATATGAGATAAGTAAATTTTACTCTTGATGATTTTATGATAGGATTTGAATGCGGGTACATAAATTATCTTGTACACTGGAACTTAGTTTTTTTTATCACGTCAATGTAATATCTTGACTTTCTTGGATATAATTGAAAATTGAATTGATTCATCATGGACGATGAACTCCTTAAGGGGGGAAGGTTGTCATAACTCCTCCTCATTTCCCCATCATTAAGGAATCGACCTTAATGAGAAACGTGGGAAAAAGATATTCCTTATCTACGGTTGAAGTAGGAGATAGTCTAGAGTAAAACATGGAGAGGAAGACATAGAAATAAGAAGGATTAGAGCACATGATGTTATTGAGGTGTTTATTAGTGCATGGAATGATGCTTTTAAAGCATCCTCTACAACTTTACTTATGCCATGTGGCAAGACTTTTGTGGTTGACATTCCAAATTTCCAGGGACCATGTCAGCCTGACTTCACTTTTCAGAAGCAGTGCATAGTAAAGGGAGTGAAAAAAAAAGTTAATGGGAGTTCTTATTGAGATTATTTGGGCATGGGAGACAACACAGGGAGAAGACCAATTCTTCTTCCCTGACTCGCGCATGAAAGGGAGAGGTGGGCAGGCAGCTTAAAGGAAGGGACGTTATTGCCAAAAGGAGAGAGTTTTTTTTTAGGAAAGTTAAAAAAAAAAATAGACGATAGCGACTGGGTGGAAGGTGCCACATAGCCATTAACAAGCTGTAGACAATGTTCTTCAGAGAAAAAAAAACATGATAGATTATGACTTTTTGTTCCACCTGTTTGGGTTTTTAACTTAGAACCATAAACCAGCATTTTTATACTCTTCCTAAAAACATGATCATATGTGAGATTTTTATTTAAAAGCCAGTGCTAGTTAACATATTAAGACTGACTGTGGACTAATTAGGAAGGATATATTTATATATTTTGAAGTTCTTTTCATGATAGGAGCCAGTGATGTTTTGAAGATCTTGGCGGATATCTTTTTCTTTGCTTTCATTTTCAGCCTATGCATATAATTCATTCTGTGGAAGATTTTCAGCAACATGTAGCTCACTTTTTGTTGAAAATAACTAAACTTTACATGAGATTTAGAAAGGATATACGGAAAAAAAATTTGGGAATATTTTGTCAAAGAGGATTCACTCAACAATAAAACATAGAATTTTTTAGTTCGTTTTGTCAGTATGTGATCTTCCCATTCACTAAAAATTTATTTTTCTTTAAGCTATATTTTTGTTGTGGTGTTGTTTTTATGTTTTATTTAAAATTGGAAATGTAAAGGAAGGTGTAGGATGTGAAATTTCAGGAAAGGGTAATTTTATTTTGCATTACCTGCCAGTAGAAGTTTGGTTTTCAAAAGTGCTTTGGCAAAAGCTTGGTAACACATGTATGTTTAAATGTGTATGGTTATGTTTCATCTTCCTGAATCTATGAATAGAATCTGTTTAGAAACTTGTGGAAAGTAGTTAGAAATCACAGACACACCAGATTCCTTCCGATTCATCAGTGCCGAGAGATAGACTTCTTGGTCAGGGTCGGTGTGCTCTTCATTTTATGATGAGCCCCGGGGGAGCTAACCACTCCGTGGTTGGGTGGATTAAGCCCCTTAACCACACTCTCATCTCAAGATTTGCATTGAGTAGGAGTTTGATGGCTTAGGAGATCGTAGCATGCAGATGGATAGTTATCTGATGACATATATGATACTAATTTTATGACCTTATGATCTTGTACTTGATGTATTTGTACTTATTTTTACTTTATGATGTAAGGTATTCGACATAGATGGTCAACATCATGATATTTTGAACATTGTAATTATTCTTTCATGAAATTATTGTAATTCGACAGTATGGTCGCTTACTCTTGATTTTATTATCTTTATGAAATGTTGAAATGAAATTATGGAAAAATAGAAATTTTTATGTTCATGATTACTTGATTTACTTGAACTTTTTGGTCGATTAGTCTTTAGCATTGACCGACTATGACTATGAAATCGACATAGGAGAAAATTTAGCATGTTTAGCTTATGTGGCTTTTATTGAAAAAATTAGTCTTTACACTTATTCCTTCATAAGAGCGTGGAGAAATTTGTATCATATGATAGAGTTAGGTGAATAGAGGAACAACAATTGTGCATAGAAACTGATTAGTTGTTATCGCAGAAATTTGGCCAACCCTACTTACTTCTTTGACATTAAATTAAAATACTATTTTTTGGGCTCTAAAGCCCCCTCCTATGTACTCATTCATGTCTCCTTACCAAATCCAATAAAGGGGTCAATAATGGGATCATTTATAACATGTCTCTTTTAGGCTATGCAAAATATTTTGATTGTATATTGTTCTCTATTATCAGTTACGTAAAGGACTAGTAAGCCTCTTTATTGTGTTGCGATTTTTAGAATTAGATTTTTGGATTGCTTGTTTATGAATGGAGGAGGTGTACAGAGATTTGAGTATCCGATACACAAGATGCATGGATTGTCTAGAGTGGGCTGTGAAGGGTAAATGCACATAACAACTTTTAGAATTGATAAATTAACTTAAATAGCTTTCTGAGTTGGAAGTGATTGCAACTGGGCTAACCTTTATTCCTTTCAAAATTAAATGCTCCACCACAATAATCTTCTTAGGGCTTCTGATTTCTTTCAGGAAGATCCTTATCCTCAAAATAAAATCTGGAATATGGACCAACTCGTTTGGTTCACCCGAAAGATGAATGAGAAGAAGCATAGGCCTGTTTGGGTACTGGAATACTACATCCTAGATATGGTCAATTCAGGAAGATGCTGCATATTTAGGAAGATGCTTATCCTCAAAATGAAATCTGAAATATGGTCTGACCCATTTGCTTCTCCCGAAAGATGAATGAGAAGATGCATAAGGAATTTTAATTCTTTATTTTTTAATTTCTTTGAATATGGTGTGTATATATGTATCTATATATACACACATCATGTGTGTATATATACACACATGCGTATATGTGTATGCATGTATTTATATACACACATACACACATGTTGTTGGAAAGTTGACTATACTGAAGTATATGACTTTATTTAGTGTTTTCATTATGGAAACAAAGTCATATGAATTTTTGGAGTCATCACACATTATCAGAAGATCAGAAATTGGCTAAGTACAGAAAACATGACAGAGCAAGGAACAAACTGTTATAGTTTTGATTAGCGTGTGTTCATATGTTATCCAAATGATATGTACCTTTGAATATAATCTTATGAGTATGTTTACATGCTAATTATAAGAGATCATGATCAGATCTACAAGTATGAAGAAGATACAGCCAGTTGACGAGGTACAACCAATAAATGCCAAAACAAGACAAAGATCATGGAAAGAGCCAACAAAGATTGTATTGGCGTGGAATTTTCACTCATCCTCAGGACTTTCACCTTTAGTTGAATCATTTTTAGTGACCTAAAAATCTATGGTTAAAAGCGCATGACTTGATTCGTTCGGGATAATTAGTTAGAGCTATTTTGGTGAAGCAGACTGTGTGAAAAGACGTGTCTGTTCGGTTTGAGTAAAGCAGTTATAATTAATGTTAAGACAACTTAATGAAGGGTTATGTGGTTATGTAAGTGATCAAGACAGATGGTAAAATGTTTCCTAAGGCCGACATATTCAGTTCCTTTGAGGAAGTACTTATAGAAGGTCATTTGTGATGGGAAAAGTTGCAGATGCCAGAGATAAGAAAAAGCATAGCAGAGTGTAAAAGAAGCAAAGCTATATCTATCATATTTTGATGATATATATATAGAAGTAGAAGAATTTAGAGTGAAGACAAGATTTTTGTAGAGATCAACAAGAGGTTAAAGCATCAGTGCACAAAAGGAACTGATCAGACAAGCACTGTCATAGCAGCAGTTCACCTTGCAGATACAGTGTGTATCGAAGATCTAGAAGGTTGTAGCCTTCACCACTTGACAAGTGTGCTCTTGGATAGTGATTCCTTGGATAGTGAGTCCACCACCCCTAATAGGGTTATTGTAAAAGACTCCTAACAGGTTCCGACCCTTAACAAGGTCACTATACTTCATGTATTGTAAAGACAACTCCTAACAGGGTTAAGGATCTTCTAACAAGGATCATAAGACACTAGTATAGAATATTTGTGGGTACTAATTCCCACTAGGGTTTTCACCTACATTGGGTTTCCCCGTAATCATATATGGTGTTATTTGTTGTGTATATTTATCTTACTTGCATTGATATTCAAGTTCAGTACATCAACATTTAAGTAAAGATTCAGATAATAAGAAAAAGTATTAGTTGATAGATCACTGATTCACCCCCCCCCCTCTCAGTGATCCTAATCCTAACAATTGGTATCAGATCTCTGGTTCTCAGCAAAGAATTTTAACCACTTGAGGAGATCATGGATAAGGAAGAAATGAAACATCTGAAAAATAATCTTGAAGTAGCCCTTGAAGAATTTGACACATATGAAAAAGAAAATGAAGATCTAAAACTAAAAGTTGAAGGCATGCAAATACTTATCAAGAAACTGAAAAAAGAATTAAGGAATTGTTCTTCAA
>MU226911.1:2724974-2736458 GCA_018584345.1 Thuja plicata
AGATAACACATTTGAAGATGATGGTACTAATACATTGATCCATGACACATTTGGTACTGGTGCAACTGATGATGATGATCAGGATGATGTTGATGTCATCCATGATATACCTCTACTTGAGAAGGCAGCCATGACCCTTTATGAAGGCTCCCAAACAACTCTTCTCTCTGCTGTATTGTTGTTGTTTTTGATTAAGTAAAACAGGTTTTATAGGGTTCCTGAAACCCAAAATAGAGGAAAGCAATAACACAGTAAAAGAATAAAAAAATAGTGAGTTCAAAGATAGGACAGACCATGAAAGGCCAAAACAAAAATAAAGCTAGACTTCTAAAAAGAAGAAATAAACAGGATCAGCAAAAAAATCCAGGGAACCTCAGGATAAGTCCACCATTATTTTGGCCGCCTCAGCCTCCTTCAACTCTATACTGGTAGCTAAATTTTTTATATCCTGGATCACCATCTCCAGCTCCTTGTCTTTGGTGTTCTTTTTCTTGGCTCGAGTTCTCTTTCTAGTCCCCTACTCAATGTTCTTCCCTATCTCAATATCCTTACTAACAATGTCTTTCCCGACCAGTTTCTCCTCCAGCTTACCAATCTGAGCATTAGTTTTTTCTCTGGTCTTTTTGAGAGTGTTATAGCTTTGATTAGCTATTTTATTTATGGTTTTTTCAATCCTTGTCATGCTTTCCTCCATCTTTTGGATGTGGGTGCACAGGTTTCTCACTTCCTCTGTTTCGTTGTTCCTGTTTCCCATGTTAGTGCCTTTTACCCTTTTGTTGAGGTCTTCCACCTCGTGATAGAGCCACTTGATAGGCCTATAGTTGTCGAGCATGTTGTTTCTTGAGTTTTTTAACAGGTCCATATCAAATTCCCCTGTGCTATCACTGAGCACAACTAGAGATGGGTCAATGAGCTCATCAAGCTTAATGCTTCTGCCATCTTCCACCAAAATTTTGGGATTTATGATCTCTCTGGTTATCCCCATTTAAGCCTTCTTAGTGTTGAAGTCTCTCCACCCTATTATCTTTCCCTTATCTGCCATGTAACAACAAAACTCCTTGTCCTATTCCATCCCTGCCTCGGTCTAGTTCTGGATTGAAGGGTTTTTGTTCCAGACAGGGGAAGTGCTTTGAAAATTATCTTCCAGGCATGACCTATCAACACTATCTTCCCTATCCTTATTCTTCTTTTTTGGGAGATTCCCAGAATTGGGGAACTTTCTCTTTTTTCTTTTCCCGCCAGTGGGAAGCTTCTCACTATCAGATTTTGTGTAATCCTCATTGTATTCCTCTTCGGAGGAAATGATCGTAGTGCTCTATTTTTTTGGGGTTACCATGGTTTCTTTTTTGACTTTCACTTGGGTGCTCTTTTTCTTCTTTGAGGAGGAACCCTGTATGGTCTTTTTATTCTCATAATCTTCATCGTCCTCTAAATGCAAGCCCGTGCTATCCTTAGTGTCTGAGGGGATGTAATCCGAGCTAGAAACTTCTATTTCCTCTTTCGGGTTCACCTCTTTACCCATAATTTTTGCTTTAAAGTAATCATAGATGAGCACTAAGAGCCCTTCATGCAAAGCGGGGTTAGCTATGGCTTTTTCTCTATAGCCATTGATATTATCATTAATGGATGCATAAAGGTAAAAAGGGATAGAGATCAACATGCCATGGCAAAAATGGTTCAAAAGCATGAAGTGATGAGTACGAATTCTATCAAACCTGGCATCTAGGGTTATGTAATAGATGGTGGATCAGAGCACAAATTTCCACAACATTTTCAACCCATCAGGCAAGTAATGGGTGCCGACTTTGGTGAGCTCTTCCTTTTCCTCGTCGTCTCTTACGAAGTCATTGATGGCAGCATTCAAAATCTTGTGGTCCCTATAGAATTTTTTTCCAACAATGGGAATACCTGTCACCGCCGAGATGACTTCTTCAGTCACAATAAACTTTCTACCCTCGATTTCAATGCTACCCTCATTCCAATTTTTGACGAAAAGCTTGGTAACAGGCGGCTTTCCACCATGGAGCCTTTCAAGGTTATGAATGGCTTATCCAACATAACAATGTCACGTATGCTAAGGTATGTCATATATGTCATTATAGTAATTAAAGGGTGAAACATGTACCATAAATATTGTTAATATTAACAAATTATATTTTTTTCTATAAATTGATAGGTGAGTTTTTGTTACTAGCGTCAAATATTCTCCCTCGCTCATATCAAGAATTATATGCCACTATGAAAGATATTGGAATAGAGTATCAAGCAATAGATGCTTGTCCGAATGATCATATTATTTATCATAAAGAACATGAATTTGTAATAGAATGCCCTAAATGTCATACGAGTAGATATCGAATAGATCAAATAACAAAAAAGGTGCCTCACAAGGTTCTTTGTTACATCCCCTTTATACCACATTCGCAAAGATTTTCCAGGTGTAGTAGCTTGGCACTATTTATAGATTACCATGCGCACAATAGGAGTCAAGATGACATTATTTGAATGCTTGTGGATGGTTCTGCATTTAAGGACATAGAGGAAAAGTGGCCGCACTTTATCAAAGAACCTCAAAATCTCAAGCTTTCATTGGTAGCGGACGGTGTCAATCCATTTGGAGAGCTAAGATCTGTTTACTCTGTTTGGCCTATTTTTGTCATCAACAATAATATTCCTCCATGGATGTCAATAAAGAGGGAGCACATTATGTTGGCAATGATTCTTCCAAGTATTTGATCATTTAATAGTTTTCTACATGTAATTATAAATCTTGCAGTAAAATGGTCACAATAATTATGTAATGTTGTTGTTCATTCAACTAGGTAAATACCAAGTTAAAGATATGAATGTACATATTGAGCCTCTTATCGATGAGTTGGTGGAGTTATGGAATGGTGTCACTATGTATGACATCTCTAGACCAATAGGACATAGAAAATTTCAATTCCATGCAATGCTTGTATGGACAATACATGATGCCCCAGGGCTAACACATTTTTCTGGTATGTTATGGTGAATTCAAGTTGCACATGATAATTCTAAATATAAAAATTAACATAATTAATCCAATTGTATTATTATCTTGTAGGTCTTCAAACAAAGGGAAAATTTGCATTTCTAGTTTGTGGTCCAAAGGTGAAATCTCATCATTCAAAAAGTTTAGGAAAGTAGGTGTTTGATGAGCATAGACACTTTCTCCACAAAAATCATAACTATCGAATTACCGAAAAAAATCTTTTCAATGGGAAAGAAGAGAATACATCTAAGCCACGGAGAATGACACCTCACCTATGGAAGTTGGAATATAATAGAATTAATCATCAAGGTACTACCATTCTACCTAATGGTTTATGTTTAGAATTTGTATATTTATATTGTGTTTTGTTTGCTAATTATGTGATTGATGATCATGAATGTCATCAAGGCAATACTACTGAGCACCTTCCAAAGGGACTAAAAATTTATCCCAGATAATTTAGTAGGCTGCCCTACTACGAGCAGCTGCAAATTGTGCATTTGTTTGATACTATGCATATTGGAAAGAAAGTAATGGAGACATTGTGGAAGATATTGGATGGAAGGCATGACAAAAAAAAAATTATCAAAATTTATTGCGACATTCATGATTCCAATCATGCAATAAAAAATTTCAATGGATCAAATAGAAATGGAGAACGGATTAATATAAGTACCCTTCCTTGGTTATTAATAGAGCAACAAAGTGATGCCATAAAATAAGTCATACAAAAAATTCAATTTCCCACAGGATTTGATGCGAACATAAGCAGTACCATATCAAAGAAAAGTGAATTTGGGCCAGGGTTGAAAATGCGTGATTGGCATACCTTTATCAAGGTGAGTCATGTTCTTTTTTATTTACAATATATTTGTAAACTGCATGTACTTCTCATTGTATTATGTGAGAAAAGAATGACATGATTTTTTTTATAATTGTTGCAATACGTGCTACCCCTATCTCTTGCAAAAAAATTTGACAATAACATCGAACAAGTGATATATGATCTTGGAAAATACATGAGGTAAGCAATTATATCTGTTTAATTTTTTGTATATATTATAAATTCTCGTGTTTATATATTTTTGTGTCTTGAATGTCTTGTAGGTGGTTGTCATCTAAAGAAATCCATAAAGCAGATATAAAATATTGGAAGAGAAGAATTCCTCATCTAATGTGTGAAATGCAAAAGTGTCTACCTTCAACCTTTTTAATGCACAAGAGCACTACCTCATACACCAAGTTTAGGAGATTGAATTGTGTGGACCAATACACACTTGGTCAATGTGGATGGTTGAGAGGCACCTAAAATTTTTGAAGGATTTGGTTCGGCAAAGAGCACGTCCTGAGGGTTCTATGGTGGAGGGATATATGGTATATCAGACTATGGTGTATGCTACTGAATATCTTCCTAAGCTTGCAAAAAAGATTCATATAGATCACATTTGGGATCTTGACACTATTAGAAAATTCAAAGGGGAGTACTTGGTGGGGAAAGGTAGAATGAGGAAAGTGAGAGGTAATAAATTATAAGATGTTATTGTAGCTATTAATTAATTCTTAATCTTTAAAATTAATCAGTTGTAAGTCATCTATTTATTTTTTGTACAGCTTCTCAAGAGTGGGATGCAATACATTTGTATATTGCAAAAAATCAAGACTAGATGACTGTATGGATTAAACAATGTCATCATTTAGGTCACACATTAACATGGGAAGCTATGTCTTCATTGGTTAATGAAGCTCAATGTAACGGAGATCCAAATGTTACGCAAAGGGAAATAGATTTAGCACATGGTTTAAGAGATTTCCAGGTACATATAAATTTGTTAATCACCCGTACGTTTATGAACAACCGATGCAACAATTTATACATGTTTGACATATTTTTGCAGGTCAAAAACCACAAGGCTATGTTTTGCAATGGTCATAAATTTTGCATCAAAAAGTTGGATGACACAAAGAAAACTTGTGATTCTGAGATAAGTGCAATCTTTCAGGTGACTAATATTTCATCTAGAAATGATTTACATCCTCCAGAGTCTGAAAATCGATACTATGGCATTTTGGATGATATACTTGAGTGTGACTTTAATTCCTTCAGATTAGTTCTCTTCATTGTCAGATGGTATAGGCTGTGACTTAATCAAAATGATCCTGGTAGAACTGTTATTGAACATGAAAATGGATCTCCAATGATTAATACAAGGTGGTTTAAGCTACTTGGGGATGAGCCCTATGTTCTTCCAAGCCAATGTGAGAAGGTATTTTACTTAGAGGATCCACATAAATCGGGTTGGATGTTTTTTGTTAGACATGATCCAAGAGGAAGGACGATGAGGTATAATGCAATGGAAGAAGAAGATTGTGAACAACTAGAAGATGATGAAGATGATGCTCACGAACAACAATTAGTCGATGATGTTCCTAACGCAACTTTTCTTGAAGAAGAAGAAGATGATGATGATTATGATGCTACTGATGATGATGATGATGATGATGATGATGATGATGATGATGATGATGATGATGATGATGACGATGACGATGACGATGATGTTGATGATGCTACTGTTGATGATGATGATGATGTCGATGATGACGATGACGACAATGATGGTGGTGGCGATGATGTCGACGACAACGATGATCATGGTGATGAGTTGGATGAAGAAGAAGATGAATGACATGAATGAAATGTACAATTACATGATCACTACTTAATCTATTTAATATTGATTTCTTGATAGAAATGTGCAGTTATGCGATCAATGCTTAATCTAATTAATTTGTTATGTACCTTTTAATGTTTTTAATTCATATGGGATGCTTATGGTTTTTAATGTACTTACTATGTTTTTTTGAGTATATGTATCATGAATTTTTTAGCTAACATAAGATAATTGAATTAAATATGTAGGTACCCAAACCCCTTTCATGAGCATCCCACATAGTCTCATGGATCGACAGGTATAAGTCATTACACCCTATAGAGATTAATGTCTTTCACAATTTGGAAAATATATCACATTACTTTCTATCTCTCTTATTTGATGGAGTGTAGGTAGCAAAAAATAGGTATTTGTCATATTTTTCTTCCTCGATCAAAGGAAATATAGGAATGGAAGAAGAAAGTGAGTCAGGTAGTATGTCTGAATTAGGAAGATCAACTAGAAGTCAAAAGACTAGAAGGAAATTCAATAAATGCATGAAATTTTTCCTTGCTCAAGGGAGGTCATCTTCTCATGATGATGCGAGAAAAGGCGACATCAAGGTGCCCTCTAGGTACTAATATCTATAGAAACAATGGGTCCCCAAGGAACTTCCTTGAATAAACACTGATTTTAGTGTTAAAGGCAAGATATATCGTATTGCACCATCACCAATACATGGTTTGGGCCTATTTTCAATGGATGGCGTAAAGGTCTCTTACAAAAAATTTGTCAAATTGATGGAGTATGTTGGACCTTGTTACGATTACAAAAGTTGGATGCGAATTGTTCAATATAAAAAAAATATGCGTAGGTATACACTCTCGGCAAGTTATATTCAAAAAAAAGACAATGACCAAAGTAAAAGAGTGGCTATACACATTGACGGAAGGCCAAAAGCATCAGGGAATATCGTAGGTTTTATAAATAGCATGCAAGCTCTATTAAATATTAAGCAACCCAATTGCATATTTGAGGCGTGTGAGGGAAATCGTGCATTTGTATGTGCGATAAAATCAATAAGTGCTAGGGAAGAGCTTCTTATTGATTACAATTTGAATCTCATAGATACAAACAATGTCACTATCATGGGGGTGTAGGTACATACTATGTACCATTAAATAATTGAGTTTTTTTGCTAGCCACATTTAGAGAGTCTCCTCACCAGCCACCTCATATCCATCATCTTCTAATGAAATTTATTAATCTAGTCATTTCTAATTATTGGTTAACTTTAAATAATAACACAGGGCCACAATATGGAGCAACCACATAGAGGGGACAATGATGATCCTGCATGCACTTCTTCCCAGCAGGTAAACCTCTTTGTTATTGTACTATACCTTAGATAGAAGCAAAATGTTAAATAGTGTTTTTTATTATATTCTTTTCATCACTATTTCAGATTAATTATAATAGTGTTACTAATATTATTGTCACAGATAGGTGGTCAACAAAGAAAGGGAAAGGAACCCACAATCCCTTAGGAGGAGTCCTTTGACGAGGACCTAGATGTTGATTTTAGTATTTGTGACGACCCAACCTCTGCAATTAAAAAATGCCTCAAAAAATTTGGAAAAAGAGTGGCTCAATTGGCATCTATATTCCCTCTGACTCCTGAGTCACAAAAGAGGGAAACTGAATTGATGCACCTATCTCAAAATTACAGATTAAGTATTAATGCAATTTTTAACTATAACAAAAGTTGAATAATAGTTTTTATGTCATACTAGTCTTTTATGTCTTTAAAAAATAAGCGGATGTGTTGCTTTTACAACTTTTTTTGCGTAATTTTGATCCACACGGCCATGATGAGGGTACTGCAGCTGCTTCAAGTAGATCGCATGTTGGACTATTTTTTTTTACTCTCTAACAATATTGTCCATGCTAATCACTGCTTTTATTTTTCTCTAACAATCTTATTCTTTAGCACGTGTCAATGATCATTTACTATCGCCGCCTCATACAATGTAGGCAGACTCAGATGTACTTTGTCCGGCAATGTTGGCAACACGTAGCATGGTCACAGATGCCATGGCACCACCTACTCGTACACAAATTTTATTTTCTCTATCATTATATATATGTTTATTTCCCTTCAAGTATTCTTTCTTAGGGGCATTTCGTAATGGATTCAATTTATGCAACAAGAGATGCATCACTTGATGGTGAATTTCATGGATGTACTCGTATTCCTAGTATGGGAACGATGAAGGATTGCATATTTCTTGTGAGAAATGAAGAAGGAATTCCCTTGAAAATAGAAAAAATTCCAGGTACTTTAAAGATTGGACCTTTCTTTTACTATACTATCATATGTTAATTACACCTTGCATTCAATACGAGAAGCTTACATCTATTGTATTCTTATTTTATACTATTATATCCTTTGATTTCATATCATTACTAGGATAGTTATCATTACATCCATTTATTAAACTATATTAAACGTAATTTCACTTCATTTTTGAATCTAACACTATTTTTTTCTTAAAAGGTGGAAAAACCAAGATATGAAGTTAAAGGATGCTCGCGTAGAGAGTATGACAAACTTATTTGGACCTCCTGCATTTGAGAAGGGTAAACTCCTTCAGAAAGCCAGGTTATGTTTGAGGTATATTAGAGACCAGTACAGGTGTACATTGTCCAAAAACCCAAAGTACCAACGCCCCCCTTGCATTCCTGAATTCGAGTGGCAAAAACTTATTCTGGATGCGAATGAGAAAAATGAAATAAAAAAAGGAAATATACCACCAGACAATAGAAGAAGGTATGTGATACTGTTAAGAATGTAATTGTGTACTAAATACTCTTCATATTTATATGAACTAACATATTTCAATCTCTTCATAGATTGCCTGACACATCAAAGGAAATAAAGGCAAGACTACAAAAGGACGAGTTGTAAGTGATAATATTGCCAAAATTAAATAAGGAAAAATACAATCTGTAGATGGCTTTTAACACTGAAAATAATAATTTGTTCTTTATAATATTTATTTATAATTTGCAATGTTTTTTTGTTTTGATTAAACAATGAAATAAAATTTGACGATACCAAGAAAAAATGCAGGGCACAGAGTTCAATATAAGTCTGACAGAAGAGGACAAGAGAATTGGCTTCCAACAAGGCTATAAAGTCATGGCAGAAAGAATAAGAAGTGCACAAGGTTCTACTGATGGATCCATAATGTTAAGTAAGCTAAATAGATTATATTTCAAATTTAATTATTTACCAATTAGTTTATTTGATGTTAAGTGAGTAAATTTGTTTTAAGTAAGAAAACAATGATAACATGAATGCGTATGAAATTGAAATGTAGCCTGTCGATTCTAGCCATACACAACCTGTGCGTGAGGATGACAATGAGGATGTGCATCTGAGTGATGGAGGTATACATTTGCTATTCAATTTTTATATGTATCTATTAATACAAGTAAACATCTTAAATTGATTGGTTTAGTAATACAAATTTAATTGCAATTGGTGTTTGGATTAATGTAACAATTTGTATTGCAGCTGTAGAGAATGTAGAGGCTGTTGTTAATGAGCAGGTTGAGGTTGAGGCCGAGGCTAGACAAGCTGATCTTAATGTTGATAATGTGACTAGATCAGGTAAAGAGCTATACGATTATGGCATTTAAAGTACTGAAATACTTTACAATGTTTTTAATTTAACCCTTTTATATGTTATTGCAGATCACCCCCCTTTGCATCAAAAGAGAACTAGGCGTGCATTGAGATCTAATGAGAGGGTAGATGATCATGATGATGCTTATATTGATGCTCCTCTTAGCGATTACTTCTTAAAAAAGAGAAATCAAAAGAAAAAAAAGAAATGATTGTCATCTATGCACCTTAATTGATAATGATTGATTTTTATATGCAAATGAATTTAATTATGTGCTATTGAATGTTCATAAATTTTATAATGTGTTAATGAATGTTATCATGTGATAATTTATGAATGTTACATTTTATTAATGGATGAAATAATGAATGAATGTTAGATATGTTAATGGGGAATTTAAAGTGATGTTAGGGGGGGTGGGGCCAAATGAGTTTCCACCTTCACATGTTTGGCCCTATTTAGTACATAACATAAAACTATTCTTGAAACAAGGTGAAGCTCAACAATTAGGTTGTTCCTTATATAGGGTCTCAAGTGTAGCCTTTATTCCACTCTCAAAATTGCAAGGCTTCAAGTGGTATTATGAGATTGGTTTCTCCATCTCCCACTGACATCTTGTCACTCCAAATAACCTGATTATCCCATATTTTGTTTTCCAATTTTCCTTCTTCCTCACTCCAAATAAAATGTCTTTCCTTCTATGCCTCTTTATCCAAATGAAGTGATGCATCCCTTTGAACAGAGATCTCTTTTCTAAGAGATGTGGCTTTCTATTTAAATTGTAAGCACTACTTTATAGTTATTAATAAAGGTAATGATTATTAGTTATGTTGTTATTTCCTTTTACTAATTATGGTTATGTCTATCAAAAAAGAACATGATTAGTTATGTTATTATTGCCTTGTTCTTCGTCACAATCATAAAAGAACATGATAAAGATGTCAATGGAAATTACATAATCTCATAACCTATCTTATCTATGTGATTGGTTGTTTCCAATTAAGAATGGGTTCCTTCTATTGCTCCATGTGAGTTCATGGTCAATAGTGTGTTCCTAGTGTGTTCCTACCAAGTGAGGGAAAATTGAATCCTCACTTAAATAAAGAATAGCAAGTGAAAGAAGAAAGAGTGAATTCTGAAGAGATTCCCTTGCCTCATGATGAATGGGTGGAAAATTTCTAGGATGATCCTTTAGATGTACATGCACTGCCTTCAAGAATCCCTATCTCAAATATAAGTCATTGATATTTTTGAAATTTTTCTTATGATCTTTTCTTGAATATTTTTAAAGGGCTGACAGATATTTCCATTTAAATAATCCCTATTTTCTTGCCCACTAGATTGAATCTGAGTACATTCAAGAATAAAAACTCTTGTATGGCATGAGGCTTTCAATGATTTCAGGTATATCACCTAAAGTATTTTTTTGCAACAAACATGTTGTAGGCCTATTCTTGTCACAAAATTTCTTTTATGCCAAATGACACATGATAAACCTTCCACGAAGAAACTAGAGATATGGAACAGAGAGGAATCTTTTAGTTTGGTCAAATATTTGAGCTTGTAAACTATCATTAGTAGCATATTAGCTATTGGTTTATGGAATTTCAATTGTGAATGCAAGCATCTGATTTGCGGGTGCTTTGCAAAGTCTAAGTGCCTGTATAGTAATGGAAAACCAACACATAATATCATCTGTCTTATTTAAATTGTCTTTGTATTGTTGGTTATAGGCTTCCTAAATGCTAAGCTATGTGAAAACCTAATTGGTTCAAGATTACTTTTTATGACAATTGCATAGTCAAAGAAGTCTATTAGTACATTTCATAATTGTTGTAAGGGAACATATGGTCATAATGCATCTTGTCCATCCCAAACCTAGAATTTATTTTCGGGGCTTACAAGTTAGATATTTTAAGCTGTTCTGGGACTTGTTATACTTCTTAGTTTATATTTTAAGGTTAGATCATAGATGGATTAGTATGTCCTAAATTTTTATTTCCATTTATGACACCATTCATTTTTTATTGACATTGATGACACCCATTAATTTTCAAGTGTTAAATTTATACAAGTAGTCAGCCTATAATTAACTTATTATTAAATTTTGGGATAATTTTAAAAT
>MU226911.1:2739598-2759034 GCA_018584345.1 Thuja plicata
CAATTTTGTAATGCAGGTACAAAATGCTTATGTTGTCTTGGAAAGGTAATTGCCATTTTTGTTTATATCCTTTTTAATTTCATAATAAGATGTAAAAGATTATCTTTGATTTGTTGTTATCTAAATATTATTGTTGTTACAGTTGCCTAGAAAACTATTGTATCACGCTTCTAATACTTCGGTATATGAAAATATAAAAAAATATGAGAATTTGTTATTTTATTTATAATAAATAAATCCTTTGCACCATGTATACCAATTGTGTTTTGGTTGTTTTTCTTACTAAAATGTGGTGTAATAAGATCAATATAATCAGTATTTTACATTAAAAGTTCTCTCGTTTATTTCATTCTTTTTTTGTTTATGTTCTTAACAATTTGCTAATTCTTATTAACATAGGGGATCTGGGTTTTTGACATTGAGTGATGTGTATGAGGTATGGATATAATGTACTTGTTACTTATTTTGATCATTTTAATTGAGATTTATTTCAATTAAGTAGTGAGGGTTCTATTGCAGCCCTCTCCTTGTAATATTTTTTCATATCGTTATCAACTGAAATCAAACACATTCCAAGTTATAAACTTACAAAAGAATCTAACAAGAAAACATGATGAAGATAATATCACACAATTTTAAGGCTAGTAATAAAAAATGAGAAAAAATAAAACAAACATTAACAACCAACAACTACATATTTTCATAAATTCCCCATCATGAAACCCCTCCTAGTCCCCGCCCAACTTGTAGCAGCAACAACACACTTATTCATTATCAATGATGATATGCATTGATACTAATAAGTGTACTATTAACAGCAATCCATTACCTTAAGGAGGTAACAATTAATAAGAATACTCATTAAAATAGCCAACAACTTACTTAGTAGAGGAGGTGATTAGCATAAGAATTGTAAATCTGATGATTAGTAATGAAGAGGTGTGTTTAGCACTAGGGAAAGGAGATACTCATGAGACATGTCTTATCATTTAAACATAAGATATAAGAAGACATTCTAATCATTCAACTCAATTATCAATTTGGAATATATCTCTTTTATTTATCCCATTGTACATTTGTTCTTTATTGAGTGATTGCCTATTGGCATTGTTGGTTGCATACATTTATGGATCGGATCATAGATGACACACCTTTTGCAAGAATTATTCGATCATATCAGACATAGCAGCATTAACAACATTTCAGATACAGAAAATTATTTCTTTAAGCTATAAGAAGACTTGATTGCAAGGAACAAAGGATTACATTAGAAATAACTTATCACCATAAGCAATAATTAAGGATCAGATATTGCATGCTATCAAAGTGACAGAGACAAGGATTTGTATTGCTATAAGAAATACTATTCATCTCAATTGCATAATTATATTTCCATAATTATAAAGTTGTATGTAAAAAACTTATAGTATCGATTCTATTTGCCCTTTCAATTTAGGCACTGGTTCATTTATTATTTGTGTTCTATTGATTCACAAATCAAGATATTTACAATCATTTCACATTTTTCCTTTGAAGTAATTAGTATATTCATATTTTATAATTATTAATATTTTCAAATATTTTTACAAGCTATATAATCATTTGTTTCATTTTCAAATTCAGAATCTACAAGTTCAAAGTATTCATACTCTCAAGTTATCATTAAAAGTTGTACTTGTTTGAGGAAGTCAAAATTTTTTTGTAGTCCTTGCCACTTGGGAAACTTTCACTGCATTTGCATTCTAACCAATCTTCTATAAGTATCTTGGACTCAAGTGATTTTTTCAGGATCAGGTACACCTGCCTTGGCCTTGCAGAGCCAAAAGCACATGGGATTTTGATTGTATCGATCAATTCCGTCACATTGGCCATAACTAGTTGGATATCCCAACATCATAACTTGTTGAATTTCTTGCCAATTCGATGTTGGGATATCCAACCAGTTATGGCCAACATGATGGAATTAATCCACAATTGGCATATTAATATCTTGTTTATAGTTGATGATGATCCACAATCATAAATTTACAAACATATAAAGGCAAGGTGGTGATTATTCTCGATGATCAACAGGTATAAGTCTTCCAAGTATAAGTCTTCTAGGCCTTACCCAGTAGCTAGGAGTAAAGATAACAGAGTTCAGAAGACCATCATAGTTGGTCTCTTTCTTCAGTCCATATTACTAACAATAATATGGACCGAAGAAAGAGGCCAACTACGATGGTCTCTTGAGCTCTGTTATCTTTAATGTGCTTATCTGTCACTTTTTCGACACATGGAAATAATTTTGATAGTGTTGCTATACCTCCGACAGGACATCCCGTCAAAATGTTATTAGGAACTGTCACTATTTTGACAGATATATTATTGGAGAGAAATGATTTTTGACAGATCATTGTGACAGTAATGCTATACCACCGACGAGTTTACCTGACGAACAATCACCATAGTTCCGTCACTCCTCTGACAGCTACAATGTTGGAGAGAAATAAGTTGCGACAGATCTTTGCAACATGAATGCTATACCACTGACGGTTTTACCTCTTGAAGAATCAAATCCATTCCATTACTCTGCCGATAGATAAAATGTCAGAAAGGAATGGGTTGCGATAGATAATTGCGACAGGCTTGCTATATCTCCGATGGGTGTTCCGACAATTCTTTTCGACAGGAAACCCAGATGGTTTGTCAGAGTTTCAATAGGTCTGTCGTAAGAAATTCAATAACAAAGCTGGTATTCATGTGCTAGCTTCTGATAGAAAATGATGTCGGTAGATAGACGGTTACCACTTCTGTCGAAAGTTGCAATGCAAAAATGCCGACGGATTGATATGTCAAAATTTTGACAAGTGGGCGCTGCAAATCTGACAAATGGCCGTTAGAATTTAGCCTCAAATGTACTAGTGGGATTGTCATTGTAGTGGTAGGTGTGCTTACCCCTACTTTGATATTTATTTTTCAAAATTTAGTTTATATTGAAAATTAGATTTTATCTTCTTAATTGCAACTTCTTGAACATCTTACAACTCTTTCTTTATTTAAGGTTGTAGTTAGATTTGGCATACTTTATCCTGTATCATTATTTCTCTTAAAAAAATCCATGGAGACCAATATTTTGGCTTCCTATTCTTGTACTCTTAGGTTTTCCTCATATGCATCTATTTAATTGAACTTTTTTACTAATGATTCAATTTTTAATTCAAAAGGAATCTCCTTAAATTTTTCACTAAGCAAGGAGAGAAAGTCATCTAGATGAAAACAGGTCAACTAATTTTGGCATGGTAGTTGTAATCTCATCATTTCCTACAATATTTTTTTTGTGTGGATTTTTAATTGAGGACTTCTTAGGCTCAACTAATACTTTTATAACTTATTTCATAATAATTTGTGCGATATTCTATCTTTATCTAATTTTGTGTAATGAATTTTTAATTTATAATGGCTATAAGATTGAATTAACCTCAAATCCTATGAACTAATTTTACTTCCTAATATTATATTATAGTAGAATTGTATTTAATAAAAGTTTAAAAAAAAATCTTATACATACCCTAGAATCTCCCTATCACAATAGAATAAAATCCTTTGATATTTCTATTATGGATTCAAGGGCATTTATATAATGCAAATGATAGTTGAAGATAGTTATCAACCAATAAGAAATAGTTCAACAATTTTGATAATGGTTATAGTTACCAAATGTTTGTAATAAACTAGTGTTTCCCCTTACAGAAATGATCCTAAACACATCAAATTTACTTTTCTCTAGGGAAGCCCTCTTAAGGCTAACATAAAAGAATACGCTAACGATGTAATATGAATACATATTTTTATCTTTCGTTTAAGAATAAACTCTAAATCAAATGAAACTTCATTAATCTTCCTCTTCAAACCTCCTAAGGGTGGGGCTCTAATCTAAATCCTTGAGTTCTTAGTCCTAAACTCTCAAATCATAGACCTCAAATTATTCTCGACAACAATCCATATTGATCTCCTCACACACATGCCTCATGTATCATTCTATATTTGACCCTCGTAAGGGTGATAATTATGTGTCATAGTCTCATTATCTTTGGAAAACCATCCATACTTGAGCTTTTCATCAAACCCCAAACCTGTCTCCAAGGTATAACCTTCACAGCACATGTATTCTACAAATTCATAGCATCAACAAAGAAGAATAAGAAAGAAAGACAAAAACCAAAAATGCTTCTCATGAAAAAAAATCATCTCAAAGTGAGAATCTAACTTGAGATGATGAAAATAACCCATCCTTCATTTCCACCAACCTCCAAGATGAAGGCTCAAAGTACTAAACCAAATTTTTTCCTTAGATTTTGCCTTCATATTTTTCCCTGTATTTTGTATTCATTTTCCACAATCACATAAGTATTTTTGAATCATCATAAAGGACCATTGGATACACCTTGCGCCCAAATATCTTGAGTGAATTTGATCATTCTCCTTCCAACGTAAATAGGGAACATGCCTAAGATTCCTAGTTTTCATGCATAGGCTAACAAACCCTATTTTCCTACTAGACAAATTTCAAAGCGGAAAAAAAGGAAGAGTTAGTAGGAGGTAAAGGAGTGTGCCAAATAAAAATATAAGTTCCATAAAAACCTCTAAGACCACAGTTGACAAATACTCCCTAGGATAGCCACAATGAGAGTGTAGGGTATGAATGAAATCTAGTACAAAATTGCTAGCCAAATTAGTCCACATAATAGTAAAAATATTCAAAGTTATGGAAAAAATGTTTAGCATTTCATGAGGGAGTAAAACCCAAGTTAAGGATCGCCCATTATATCATCATAAGTAATGACAAATTGACTATAAACAATCAATTGTAGTAGAAAAACTTGAATATACTCATATTAAGCAATTTTATTTGACAAGTTTATATCTTATGCCAAGTCCATTTAGTATGAGAGGAAATTAGAGAACATACAAATATATTAAAATATCTTGGTTTCATCTTAAAATTCATCACCTAAAATAACTCTTAAGGCCCTTTATAATTTGAGGCTAGTCCATACATAAAATAAAAAAATATATTTAATGAGTGGGAGTATACAAAAGGCATGTCAACTATTAATTATGCTTTTTTATTTAACTATGAAACACTGAAGCAACATCAATAAAGATATCAATTTCTAGTTCATATTTTTCTCGCGAGTTGAGTTGAGGAAAGGCATGCAAATATTTATAAGACATGTGAGCCATTCTTCACCACACCTCAAATAAATATAGTTTTATGAAATGCAATAATTGTACACATGTGATAGAATTATTTAATAATCTTCTGATTATTTTAGAGGAAATACATTCATAAATTGAAGAAGCTACTATGGATAGATTGGTTTTGTCCTTTTAAGATAGAGAATTATACCGATTATAGAAAATGTATGTTATTAGGTATGAATAAGTCAATGTTGTTGTGACACAAAACTTGGTAATACTTGATGGATTGAAGGATACTATAAATGGAGGGACACCATGATGTAAATAAACACATTTTTCTAAAACGGATAAATTTTATTTATCATATTTTTAATGTTGTAATTGAAACTAAAATAGATTGTATGTGAATGAGAGGTCCATAAGTCGTATCAAACTCTCTCAAGAGCCTACTTTCAATGTTTTGAGAGAGGAAGAAGGTAATAAAATATAACAATATGTCAGATGATTAAAATATAACTATAATATTTGACCCAATTGAATCTATATGTTGAGGTGATTTCAAGGGAAAATGGAGATGGAAAAAAACCTCAGAAAAACCCATAACTTAAAGTTTAAAAATTTTGTGTTACCTTTTTAGAAAAGTGAACTATGTCACTTATTGTAACAAAAAATAAAAAATGAACCTTATAATTTTTGAAAAATCAATATAAGATATATCTAAACAAGATTTATTTGGTTGAAAATGAACCTTATATATAGTCCCAAAACTAATATTTCTATTGATATATCATTTATTTGCTTCCTAACCGTGTGTTATTTGGTTTTGGTTACAATCTCCCTGAAGATTCCAATCCGGTGGAGAACAATCCCACTGACTTGGAAAAGAGGTCACATGCTACCTCCTTCAAAGGAGAACCTCAAACATTCTCTATTATAAATATTTCTTCCTCAATAGCTAATGTTGTTTATGGGTTTTTGTTTCGAAAAATCACCTAACAAAATGACAACAAACTTATCTTTTATTTTTTATTACTTTCGAGTCTAAATATGTGTATAGAGATACAAGTATTTTTAAAGGATTATTTTGGTAAAAATTATTCTAACATATTGGTTTTTTTTATTTGGATTTAGCCAAGAATTTAGTGTGGAAACTTATGGATTATTTGGCCTCGTTCATCATTAGGAAGGAAAATGTTAAAGGCATCATAAATGTACGTGTTAAGTATTGCAATGAAACTATAACTTTCTCAGCCTTTTGGTTAAGAAAAACTATGGTAAAGAAACTCATGCATGTGCTTTCAAAATTTCTCTAAATTAAGCATATACAAATTTAGATCTTTTTATTTTATTTTTAAAATTAACATTGAACAATTTGAAGTAGAAATTATGATAATATAATAAAATAGTTTGGGTTAAAATAAAATTAAGTTTATGATTTATGGATTAAATGTATGCTAATCACTTTCAATTGATTTATGAAATATTTATGTGTATTTTGTTTGTCACATTGAATTATCTATTTGTAAAGAAATTTGTTTATAATTTGGGAGGCATGTTTCAACTGACTAACATATTTTTTAGATCAAATAAAAGTCCATTGTATATGATGACCAAGTTTATCAATATAATTTTAACGACATGATATCACTTGGGCCATAATAAATTTGAAATTACAAGATATATTTAAGTGGCGGTCCCTACCATATTCAATTCAACACATTTTTATTCCTTTATTTTATAAGTTATGGATTTTTAGCAAATTTAATTTTGTAGAAATACAATTAGAACTTTAAATTAATCTCATTTTCATCATTTTTTAAGTGATTGATTCCCTCTTAAATATTGAATATTTTGAAGAATATTTTGTTTAGATTCTTTTATTTGATTTCTTCTAGATATCCAATATCTATTTGTTATCTAAAATTATATGTTTAGTGAGTTAAAGGCAACTATATTACTTTCATGCTTTAGTAGTACTAGTTCATGTGAATCTATAAATACTTTCCCTATAATACATGACTATGTAAGCATGTTTAAATCTTTTAGTATTTTATGAGCCTAAGAAGACATCCATAGTCTGTAAGCAGTATGGACTATGCCGATAGAACATTAAAAGTAAGATTTATTCAGACATTGCAACTTATATACATAAGGATTTGTCCTCATATTTATACAATAATCTTCAAGAGAAGATGAAGAGTCAAACAAGAGAAATATGAAATGAATGTCATGAATAGTTGGACTTCACATCCAACAATCTCCCACTTGAAGTTCAACTCATGCTGCAACATCACATTTGGAGAACCTCCCACTGAAACTTTTCTTTCCCTTACCAAATCTTTGGTAATAAATTGCCAATAGATAGTCACCATAGCTGGAATAGAAACCACAACCAGTTGCTAATCACATCCAACTAACCATATAACATTAGTAGATTTATGCCCACATAACCAATGCATACAACAAGTCACCGTGTAAAAAATACCATCTTTCAACAAAACATGCCAAAAACCATTGATGTGCAAAAACTAGAAGACCATTATAGAGCAATCCACATGTTGCATGAGAAATGTTAACCAAAAGTTGACTCAAACCTACCAATCTGCACATAAAAGGTGTGGTAATAACTTGAGATGATCTACACGCTACAACTAACCTGTTGTAAAATCTCACATGACATCTTCCAAGTCCTCATAAAAAGACCACATATTATAGTTAAAAAACAATGAAGTACAACAACAATAGATGAACTCATAAAAAGTCTTGGAAGGGACACCCATGCAAATCATAACTCATGCTTCCACCAATACCGCTAGGATGTCCTTTACCTCCTGAAATGAGAGCATTAACAACACCCAAACACCATAGATGTAAGCCCTTGTAAACAATAAGATCAAACTCAAAGAATATTCCAAAACTAGGAACGATCTCAAGCATCTCCTAAACTCAAATGCACAAGGAGATAAATCTGCTAAGTAGACCAAGAGTGGGGAGTGAGAATGCTCCTCTTGTAGACCTTATGGCAAGACATATTGTCAATTAGTGTCAAAAAACTTAGTCGTTCAGTGTTACCTGAGTATATAGAGTTACTTGAGTATACAGTGTCGCCCAAGTGTTCAACATCACCCGAGTGTTCAGTATCACCCGAGTGATAGTTTATCACTCGAGTAGTCTTTTGGACCCGAGTGACAGTTTTAAGCCGACTTTGCATATATTGTAAATATAAATTTTTTTATTGCAAGCCAACTTACAGAGTTATTTGTTGGATAAAGATATATATGTAAGATAGTTTGTTTTATCCAATAAAGAGTACGAGAAGAAGATGAATATGATTATGCAAATGGCTGTTTGAGTCAAGCGCAGAAGTGTTCAGGACAACAGAGTCTTATCTATCGCATTCAAGTGATCAGTTATTTTCAAAGGATCTTATTCAGAAATCACAGTTGCACAAAAAAAATCATCAACTGGTTCATTCTCATAGGTGGATTAGCAAAATCCTTTAACAAGGTGGACCTAATAGTCCTTTCTTAAAATCTCTTAACCGAGTTGCATTAAATATTGTATTGTACAAAATCCTTTAACAAGGTGGACCTAACAATCCTTTTTATGCTCCTAACAGAGCAGACCATTAGAAGTGGTCATTGTAAGCTTTAACAGGCTAAATTTATACTACAGTACTAAATCTTGTGGGTATCATCCCCACCCTAGTTTTACTTTCTTTTGGAAGGTTTCTGGGTAACCAAATATTGTGTTATGTGTTGTATATGATTCTTTACTTCCATGCATGCAAACAAATAAGATAATATAATTTTGGATTAAATGGATTAAGTTTTATTGGTTCCTGATTCACCCCCCCCTCTCAGTCATTGGGCACATCATATAATTCCAACAATTGGTATCAGAGCAGTGGCTCTCTTAGTAGAAGTCTAACAGCTTGAGAAAAGATCAACGGATATGGAAATATATAGACTGGAGAAAGCTATTGAGAATGAATAGATAGATCTTAAAGTGGCCATGGATCAGATCATAAAACTTAAGGGGCAACTGTGTCTTTCCCTAAAGAGAATAAAAGAATTAACAGTGCAGATGAATGAAAATAACTATATAGGAGAAAGAATTGAATAATTTTGCAAAGACAGAAGCTCAGAAGAAGTTGATATAGCCATTGAAGACTTGCTTGCAAAGAATCTCAATTTACATGAAGAATTCAAAAAGTTGAAAAGAGAACAGGAAGTTCACTCAATCAGAATGTATGATGTCATGGAACTAAAGAACAAAGCATAAGATGACAAAAATATAGCACAAGAAGATAAAAGACTGCTCGGTACAAGATGAAAAGAAAAAGAAAAAGAAATCCAACACTTATCACTTTAGCAAGCTTATTTGGTGAGTCAACTCAACAATGCAACACAAGAAGTTGTCAATCTAAGGACAGAAAATGAAAGACTGCAAAATGATCTCAATACTAAAAAGAAAAGAAATGAAATTATGGTGAATTCACAAACTAGCATGGATCAAGAAACATAACTCAGACATCATGGACATACGGGATTAGGTTATACTAAACAAGGTGAATCCTCACAACAAGGACCTCAAAGGAACAACAAACCTAAATGCAATCACTGTGGTAAGACATGGCATACATCAAATAAATGTTGGAGCAATGGAAATTCAAAGTTTAATGCTAAATGCTACAACTGCAAAAAATATGGACATAGAGAAAGTGAATGCCAAGAGAAACCTAAGTTTGAAGGGAAATGCTACAAATGCAACAAACAAGGTCATAAATCTTCCGAGTGCAGGACTAAGAACTGGAATCCTACTAAACAATTAGCCAAGGAAATTTTTGGTTGGGATTACAACACTTGGTACAGATGTTGTCACTATGGTGAATATGGACACATTGGTGCAAATTGTGTGAAGTCTCACTTCAGAAAAAGAGACCCTACTAAGAGATTCTATGTGTGTAAACAACTTGGTCATCTGAGAAAGAACTGTATGAACAAAGAAAAATTTGATACTAGTTTTGAGAATGGTAAAGCCAAAGTCTCAAAAATTAGAACTCAGATGAGAAAGAAATGGGTAAGGAAATCTTTAGATAATTCAGATCAAAGCAATAAAGGATTTAATGACATCCTAAACAGTGAGATGGGTGGATCCATCATTACAGACTAGGAAAGTAAGGAGATGACTGGAACTGTGCAATAACAAGCCATCCTACATCAGTTCCAAGTAAGAAATACAGTCCATATCTGCATATTAATGCATGAGGACATATTGTAGTTCAAACTGAGTCAGAATGTTAGTTACACCCAAGTCTCTCTAGGTCATCTAAGCTGAGTCAGGTAGTATTGATAACTAGAAAGTTAGTTTCACCAGAGCTTCCGAGTGAATCTTGGAGAAACACCCGAGTCACGCTAGTTACTATGTACGAAGAATTTAATGAGATACCCTAATAGTTGAAAATATCTTATATATGAAGGATTTTGAAGAGTATTATTTACAAAGCTTTCATTTTACAAGTCAATTCAGAGCCTTTAGCAATTTTGTACAAATTCATGATTGAAAGTAGAGTTTGATTATTTCATCCGAGAAATATGGTATCCACTTCTAGCAGCAAGGTCAAGAAAGGTTTGGAGATGCTTGTAAGGAATACAATTTGTGATCCTCTCATGTTCAAGCTTCATCCAGAAGTTGCAGAGGAGATAGACCTGATGGAAGCGCACTCCCTAATCCCTACAAGAGTGTTACTGGTTAATGACATTCACAACTTCTATCACTACAACATATAGGAGCTTGCAACCAGTGAGATGATTAAAACATATGAGAAGTTATGTACCGATGGGAAACTGAAGCCCAAGTGTAAGCACCTTGAAACCAAGGGTTTGACACATATCATGCATATGCCAAGGGACTTCCAGACAAAATGGATGAGATATGTTCTTAGTCATGTTCATGACATGAAACTATGGTTGGATCATCCTGTGAAGATCACTAAGCATATAATTCACCGTGTTACTGGGTTCCCTATGCAAGACAAGCCAAAAGCTACCAAAACCCTAAATAGGGATGAAATAGCTGAGTTAACTCTTGTCAAGTGGGATGAAAAAGGCATGAGACTCAATGGAGTAACAAATATGGAGATGAAATTTGGCATTCATGTGATTGCACACAAGATACATAGCTTGAGTAGACCCAATAATGTTGCATGTGAAGCTGTTTACCTAGCTTACAAGGTAGTCAAGAAGAATCTCGTATTCAACCTAGTAGAATTGCAACTCGCTCAGTTGAGAAATAACATTGAGAGCGTCTGAGTATCAAAAACCAATTCATGTAAGTTTGGTTCTCTTCTAATCTACATACTATTTTATGTTGAGAAGTTATTTCCCTCCAAAGGAACAGTAGCATGGAAGAAGGATAGACCAATCATCCATCAAATTAATGATTTCATAGCTGAGATGGGAGATAATTTTGATAGCATTATGGATGGATACTTTGAAAGTTTCAAACATAAAATGCAGAGTAGATATAGAATTCCTAAATAACAAGTTGAGATGAACAAAGAAGAAATATGTTTTCTAGTTGATTGTGATAAAGTGTATATACAAGTAGTAAAGCCTAGGGTTGCATGGGTACAACCCCTACTATATGAAGTTAATAATGAGGATGCTAAAGATATCATAGAGGCTCATGTGAATGAACCTGTCAATCCAAAGGCACCTTAATTTGGAACCTATCAGGAAGTAAAGAGCAGGATATCTTTGGAAATTGAGATTCCTAAGATATTGAAGAGAGGAAGAAAGAGACTTGATACATTCAAGAATAAGTAAGGCAAGACCTCTGACTCTCCTAAAATATCTAAGAGAAAAGAGGAAATAGTTAAAACAGAGGAGATAGAGGAAATTGAATCTGACAAGGAAGAAACTGATGTTAATCCTCCACAGAAGAAGAGGAAGACAACACATAGGCAGAAAAAATAAAAAGGCACTACTCCTATTGTCACCCTGAGAAGATCAAGGAGAAAAATTATACTAAGTGATGAAGAGGATGATGATGAAGAAGATAATGTGGTCTTCACTAAACCCACACCCACACTTGATCAAAAGATCAAAGACCTTAAAGAAGGAAGAGCCATGATTTCTTTAAAATCACTGAAGTATGCTTCTAGGATAGAAGAAGAAAAGAAGAAAATTGAGCAAGCAATGGTGGAGAAAATGGTAAAGTGGAACTATGACCCTTCTGAGTTAAAGAGTTATATGATTGAAGACTTATTTAAGGTGGTCTCTATTCCCTGGAAGAATGTAGTACAAATTGAAAGAGATATAAGGGAAGAGACATTGAAGCAGGTCATGCCTGCAATGAAAGGCAAAGAAGTGAAAGAGGCCTTGAGAAAATATGAGAATAATCACACCCCCAGATTTAGGGCATTTCAAATATTGAACAAGAATATAGAAGAAGTAGCTCACCATGCCACATTAATGTGGAAATCAATATTCGAGATAGCAGAAAACAATGTGATGGAAGAAGTACCGAGTACAGATCCTCTAACACAAGGAAATGATGATACACTACCTGAGGTATAGACTATTGAAGAGTCCACCACAGAGAAAATTGTAGTTGAGGTAATGGCATCACTACCCCAATCTCACATACACAGTATAGTGACTCCGAGAAAAGACAAGGTTGCAGAATCTACATCAAAATAGACAAAGCCCGAGCAACACGCTCCTGCTACTACTGAGACATGCACACCTGAGTCACAAAAAGGCAAGGTAGACATTTCTAATTTTGATTCATTAGTAAATTTTGATCCAAAAATTGGTATTGTAAAGGTCAATGACCTAATTGGATTGAATACTGAATCAAAGGATAAGGTAGATAAAGGTAAGGAAATTGTTCCTTCACCGAGTCTTAAATCAAAGGCAGTAATAAGTGATGAGATAGATCTAGATAAAGAGATTGTGATTCCTAATTGGAATCTATCCAACCTATCTATAGATAAATGGATATTTTGGGAGAACTATGGAAGAAAAGAGCCTCACAGCAGAAACTCAGAAAGGAAAGACAAAGGAACAAAGTACTTGAAGATGTTAAAGGCATATGTTTAGATGCTTTGTAGATTGAAGTCAATGAAAGTGACTACATAATGGACCAAATTGTTGAAATTTTCTGCAATTTTAACATAGACATGAATGGTCAGGAGAAGTTACTTGAGAAGGTAGACAAGAAATTTGAGAACAAGGTTCTAGAGATCATTGCAAAGAAGATTGCAATTGACTAGGTGCAACTTGCACAGATTATCAGCACTCTAGAAACCACTCTGAAAAATGTGGTAGAACTATTTGTAAATTTGAGTGACTCCTCTATCTTTACCATGGAAATCAAGAATGATGTAAGTATTCCAAATGGCTTGCTTGCACAATCTACTAAGAAGGTCTTCTTTACCTTCTCCAAGGATCCTAATCCCCTCTAGATCCTTATTAGGCTTAGATAATTAATTAAGTCCTAATCCTACTCTTCTCAAAGAGTCTCTAATTTTTGGTTCACCTTTGAAATACTAACACCCTATAGTCACTTCACTTCTCCACTTCTCCTACTTACACTTAGTAAGGTCTAAGTGTCAATTTTCACTCTTAAATTATTGATTCATTTGTAGGGGTGTCCATCACATTGTAGACATTACATATGATCACATTTTAATCCATCTTGATGGTTCTAATATCAATTTTCAGTCGAGTCTAACTTTTTGTCTTTAAAAGGCCTAATTTGGCTTACTTCCTTGTAACCCTTAACAGTGTGTTTTTCTCACTTATTTCAAAAATTTTCCAAACAAGTTCAAATTATAATACCATATCAAGATACCCTTTATCCTTTTACAAATGATTTTTAAAGTCTTAAACCCCTAAGTAATCTGTACATGGGGTTCCTACAAACTAGGACCAATAGGGCTAATAGGCCTAAATTCTAGGACAGTCTACAACACTATGCAAAACTTGCTCAAAACTTGACTTCACTAATTGGTATGGACTCAACCCTACTAACATGTCAAGGTAACACTAAGCCCTAACTGGAAATGCACTTGGACCGTACAGTTCTTCCTTTCCCTACACATGAATACTCATTGTTTCACTTCCAAACCACTAACCAGAGAATACATGCTCACCTAGGGCTTGGATCTAAAAATAGCAGCTCAACTTCCTAAGACTCCTAGCTCTACACATATATACACTACTGACTCCCCTAACATTTCCATCTACCCTTAGGTGTTTCCCATTGTTAGATTTCATGGGGGAGCCATGACTTGACTGTCTAGTCAGGACAGGACCAGTGGACTCCCTAGTTACAAAACAATTTAGCTATGACTGTATACTACCTCTAATAAACTAAATCACTAAATTAAAAGTGTGTATAACTATCCTATGCATGCAAAAAAACCATTAGATTCAAGCTCTCAATCCATACAATATGACTATCACAAGGAAATGCTCAGGATTCTCAAAAAATCAAAATTGCAGAGCTCTATTCAACTTCACACTTGTTACAATGTAATGACTAACTGTTTGATTCAATTCTCTCGATACATTAGATTCCTTCTTCAACCATTATAGGCCTTTTTGGTCGATTCCCGACGCCTAGTTTCAAGGACAATCTAATGTAGCCAATGTTTAACGCAACATTTGCAATTATTGCAAATGTTGTCATGACAACAATTTAGCAACTTTTGGCATCTTTTCTATTATGCCTTCTCCCTAAATTTTAGGACCTCTAACCTCTTTAATTTGAGGATCCATGATCATTAAAGACCCAATGGCATCTCTATGTCCACATTTAAGTGATTTGGACACATTCATGACTCCAATCCCACATTTAGCAACTAATCCTAAGAGTTTGAAAAACTACTAACAATAGCTATTGTTGTGACCTTAGTTTTAATGACTAACTCACTTAGCCTAGATAGAAATGACCTTCTAAGGTCCAAAAAACAAACTATCCTAACTTGACATGGCTAATGTCAAGTACAAGAAAAAATGATTACAACTTGGAGGTTAGCCTAGGTGTGCTACTGCACCATCCTCCCCAAAACAAAAAGATCAATCCACCCTTGGATTGAGGATTCTTGGATCAATACCCATTTTCTTTAACTCTAATTCTTTGACCATACTGCATTAGCATTGGTTCGATCATGCCTTTTGATCAAGTTCTCCTTGTACTCTTTTGTTCTAGTCTTCTTGTATACTCTTGTATCTAGTATGCTGTCAGCTCCTGTGACTGTAACAGGAGGTAATTGTAACTCTTCCACATCTCTGATGACTTCTTGGAGACTCTAATCCATATCTTGTTGTGGTCCTTTGTAATGGACTAAGTCTGTAATGTTCAAAATAGGTGACAGTCCACTATCTTCTGGGAGTTCCACTTTGAATGCATTTTCACCATACTTAGCCAAGATAGGACAGGGACCTATATTTCTCATCTGCAACTTGTGAGGGACTCCCTTATGAAGTCTTGATTGATTTAAATGGATGATGACTAAGTCTCCCACATTAAACTGAACTTGTGTTCTACCCTCATGAATCTTTGCCTTATGTTTCAAGGTGTTCTCTGTCAGAGTTTTCCAGACTATATCATGTATCTCTTGCATAGCATAAGAAAATTCAACTGCATATCCACTCTCTTTCACTCCATCCTTCAAGTCTCTAAACTCGTAGAATCCTCTAGGGTGTAATCCAACACTATCTCATAGGGGATCTTCCCTGTTGACCTATTGATGGTGTCATTATAGGCATATTCAGCATGTCCAATCAATTGATCCCATTGTTGTCCATACTCCTTTGTCAAGCACCTTAGTAAATTTCCAAGGCTTCTATTCACCACTTTGGTCTGACCATCAGTTTGTCGATGGTAGGCAGATCCAAAGGATAAATTAGTGCCTAATATTTGCCAAAGAGTCTTTCAAAAATGACTCATAAATTTGGTGTCTCTATCAGACACAATGCTCTTAGATAGCCCATGGATTCTTACTAGCTCTTTGAAGAAGAGAGAGGCTATTTGGCTGGCATCATTAGTGGTCTTGCATGGCACAAAGTGAGCAATTTTTCTAAACCTATCCACAACTACGTAAACACTATCCATGCCTTGTCTTGTTTTGGGTAACCCAACTACAAAATCCAGGCTCAAGCAATCCAAAGGCCTAGTGGGAATAGGTAGTGGTTGGTAAAGACTAGCCTTTAAAGAATTACCCTTGGCTCTTTGACACACAATACAACTCTCCACATACCTCTTGAAATCAAGATTCATTTTCGGCCAATAGTAGAACCTTTGAACTAGTTCTTATGTCTTAGTGATCCCAAAGTGACCACTCAATGCACCATTGTGCTTCTCTTGAATCATATTCTCCCTAATAGAACCTCTAGGGACACATAGCTGATTGCCTTTAAAAAAAAGGTTACTTTGAAAATTATATTTAGCATACTCACTATGAAAATGGTTCTTGTATTCAGAACATACCTTGTAAATGTCTGCAAATTCCTCATCTTCAGCATAAAGATCCTTGAAGTGATATATTCCCATGCTCTTCAACTGAATCTCTTGGATGGTAAGAGCTCTTCTTGACAATACATCTACAACTTTATTGAGGACACATTTCTTGTGTTTGATATTAAAGGTGTAAGCTTGTAGATATTCCACCCATTTCAAGTGCTTGTGGCTCAACTTCTCTTGAGAATTCAGAAAACTTAAGGCTTGATTATATGAATAAACAATGAACTCCTTGGGTAGCAAGTAGTGCCTCCACTTTCTCAAGGCTTGAACCAATGCATACAACTCAAGGTCATAAGTAGAATACTTCTTCTTTGCTTCACTCAACTTATATGAATGGAATGCTACTGGTCTACCCTCTTGGCTTAGGACAACCCCAATAGCTATGTTTCTTGCATCACATTCAATTGTGAAAAGCTTCTCAAAGATTGGCAAGACTAATACTGGTTAGGTGGCAATCTTTTCCTTCAACAACTCAAAGCTTTTGTTGGCTTGGTCATTCCACATGAACTTGGTCTTCATTCCTCCTTTGACTGTGTCCAACATAAGAGCACAAATAACACTAAATTGCCTTATGAACTTCCTATAGTACTGAGAAAGGCCATCAAAACTTCTCACCTCTTTTGTTGTCTTTGGAGTAGGCCAATTCATGATGGCTTCCACTTTACTCTTCTCCATTTTCAGATTACCATGAGATAGAAAAAATCCAAGGTACACTAGCTCTGTTTTGATGAACTCACACTTCTCCAAGTTAATCATTAACTTCTCTTCATGTAGCCTCTTGAGTACTAGTTCCACATGCTTGAGGTGTTCCTCTCTTGTCTTACTAAAGATGAGTATATCATCCAAGTATACCATTACAAACTTGCCAATGTGATCCTTGAGTACTTTATTCATCAACCTCATAAAAGTTGATGGAGAATTTGATAAGAAAAATGGCATGACTAGCTATTCATACATCCCTTCAGTATTCTTCAAGGCTATCTTCCACTCATCTCCTTCATTCACTATTATCTGATGATATCCACTTTTTAAATCTATCTTTGTGAAGTACCTTTCACCTCCTAAACAATCCATCAAGTCTTCTATCCTAGGGATAGGGAACCTATATCTAATAGTGATCCTATTTATGGCTCTGGAGTTAGTACATAATCTCCAAGTACCTCCTTTCTTAGGGGCTAGGACTATGGGTACAACACAAGGACTAATGCTCTTCATTATAAGACCTTGTTCTAGTAACTCTTGAATTTGCCTAGCTATTTCCTCATTTTGTTGAGGGGTCATCTTGTAGGCTTCCTTATTGGGTAGGTTAGCTCTAGGAATAAGTTCAATCTTATGGCTTATGGGTCTTATAGGTGGTAAGGTTGATGGTTGTCCATCACTTACAATACCTTCATACTTCTGCAACATCTCTTGTATCTCTTGTGGAAGCTCTGTCCTCTTCACTGTTTTGTCTTCCACTTTCTTGGGCTTCAACATTAATGCAAAGCCAACTCCTTCTCCTTCCTCTATAGCTTCCAAGAAATCTTTCTCACTCACCAATAGGAGATTAGGACCTGCTGTCTTCACTTCTACATCTTCTAATAATGACTAAATTTTGAAAGTCATGTTATCCTTCTTGAAAGTATAAGAGTTCTTCACTCGATCATGGATATCTTGGCGGTCAAATTGTCACTGCCTGCCTAGGATAAAGTGACATGCATCCATGGGCATCACATCACATAGCACCTTGTCCTTATATCTCCCATTAGAGAATTCCACCCATGCTTGCTCATTCACTAAAACATGTTGTCCCTTATTGAGCCATGTTACCTTGTAAGGATGAGTATGAGCTGGTATCCTTGTCATGCCTAACTTGATGACTACTTCCTCTGATACAATATTATCAGTAGAACCTGATTCTATGAAAACCCTGCATACTTTACCCATCAACTTACATTTGTTTCTAAACAAAGACCTCCTTTGGCTTGGCTCCTCCTTGATTGGCTCCTTGATCAATCTTCTTGATGCAGGAGCATCCTGGGTGTAAGGGCAGTCTTGCATCACCCAAAAACATGTGTTTTTCTATTCAATAAGGGCTATTTTGTACAAAGCTTCTATTTTTGGAAACTTACTATTTTTAGTAAGTTGGTCGTTTGAACTCAGAATGTTCTAATTTTCCAGGTAAAGGTTCATCTTAGTCATATAAGAATGTCAGTTGAATTTCATTGCCAGATCATCTGTATTGGCGAAGTTATTAAGGATTTACTGTTGATATTTTAGGGTGCAAAACCTTTGAGCTCAATTTTCAGGACCTTAGAGGCTCCAGATCGAGGTCAAACCCCTGGCTGACTGGTGCTTCGCAAGTTAGGCACTGTAGATCGCAATCTCCCCTTTCCAGAAAGTGGTTATAATAGCCAATCGGAGCTACGGTTCAAAAGTTATGGCTTCTGAAAGTTGGGCCACCTAATCTCATGTTTTGTAAATATTTAAAGCCGACCCTTTTGTAATAAAAGTGAAAAATAATTAAATTCTAAGGGTAGTCAGCCTTAATGGCTAGATTTTTGGAACCTTCTCGACTAGTGGAAATTGCCTATATAAAGAAGGCCCGTAGTGTTGTCTAGGGCAGTTCTAGGTAGTTCTGGGTGGTTATTTGAGGCTTTGTCCTATAGATTATTGTAAGGGATGCCCATGTGGCTTTTGATATTGTAATTCTGAAGTTTGTAATTCCACATTTG
>MU226911.1:2786098-2799871 GCA_018584345.1 Thuja plicata
TTTCGACCAACACGGGCATAAAAGTAAAAAAAAGAAAAGTTAACTTTTATAATGCGACCAAATAAAACAATTTTGCAAGTTGGTCGAAAAGTTTGGTCGCAATTTGGGGTCAAATCTATTAGTGAGAGATAATCATACAATGAATTTTTGATTTATCTATCTCTTGGTATTTGTCATAGACATTTTTAATAGAGTTTAGTCTTCCTTCATTAACAATTTTGTTCCTTAAGACTGTCAGACTAGGTCTGAATCCTACCTCGGGAGGGGCTTGAGTGTTCTTTACTTTGCTCCTTGTTGTCCTTGAGGATGGGTGACCTGTGGGAACTTGCTTCCTTCTTTTGGTCAACTTGCTTGGTACTGATGGTGGAGAGGATTCCAAGTCAATCGTATTTGATGGTGCAGATGTACCTTCATCAGATTTCTTCTTCTTCTTCTTGGGGATATCATCAGATTTTTCTATTTTGACTTATTTAGGTGTTTGTTTAAGCTCTCTTTCAATTTTAGCTTCCCTAGCTTTGTCTAGGTTTTCTTGTGTGACCCCGTGAACCTTTAGGATGTTAGATGTAATCCTTGATGCCATATTTTTGTTATCTTCACTGTATAAGACAAAATCAACTTGATTTGTCTTCTCTCTGTATGTGCCCCATCTTGGCTCATTTGGATCTTTGGGTGCAAACAAGAGAACTTGTGCATATCCTTCCAACACATGTTCTTAAACTTCATAACCAAGTGGGTGAATCCATTTGGTTCTTGGCTCCAACTACTTCCATGTAGGTACAGTCAGTTTCAACCATGAAACATATGGTGTCTTTGTACTTTTCAACTATCTTTTCTGATATTCTAAACCTCTTCTGCATCTTGATCCTGAATGTTTTGATCTCCATGTCCATAGAATCCTTTACACTACTCTCTGATGTAGCCTTTAGTGAGATTTGAGACATAGTGGTTTTTTTCCTGTCTAGGTAAAGATTAGAAACTTTACCGATAGGATATGTGCGGGATCATGGTATGCCAAACTAGGCCTTAAGTGGCAATGAAAATTCAAAAAATCAGGGTTAAAAAAGTTGACATAAAAATTTGGACAAGTTATCAATCTTATATAAAAAATGTGTAAGAAGAGAATCCGTAGAAAATAGAATCTAGTTTCTAAGCTACTATCCCTTCTTTAAAAAAAAAATTCTATATGGTGAAATTTCAAATTTCAATGCAGTAGTATGAAAATTTCAGGAAAACGAAAAGAAGAAGGTGTATGTCTGACCACCTTAAACACAATCAAATGATAATATTTTTTTACAAGATTATAGATATAAATAGTAGACTCATGTTCGGATGTGACAAATATTTTTTTGTAATTTTTTTCCAGGTAAATAATTAATTATGATTTTTCTACTATAACTTTTCCAGAATACAACAAATCTCATGTCTGACCACCTTAACTTAGTCTAAAATTCATCAAATTGATTTTTTTTTTCTTTTTAATTGTAGTAGGAAAATCATAGAATGTGACTCATGTTTTGGATTTCAAAAATGTTATACCGTTTGAAAGTTATAGTTATTTTTTAATCAGTCTATCAATGAGGACTAAAAAGATAAGAAGTAGGTGTATGTCTGACCACCTTAAACACAATCAAATGATAATATTTTTTTACTAGATTCTAGATATAAATAGTAGATTAATTTCCAAATGTGACGCATATTTTTTTGTAATTTGTTTCCAAGTAAATAATTAATTATAATTTTTCTTCTACAACTTTTCCAAAATATAAAAATTCTCATGTCTGACCACCTTAACTTAGTCTAAACTTCATCAAATTGAATTTTTTTTAATTTTTTTCTTGTAGTAGGTGAAGCATAGAATGTGACACATGTTTCAGATTTAAAAAATGATATACCATTTGAAAGTTATATCTATTTTTCAATCAGTCTACCAATCAGGACTTCTTTTTCACATTGCCACTTCTTGGCATACCATGATCCTGCACATACCCAACAATGTGAAAGTATAGATAGATAATCAAAGAGCCAAATCTGAATATTTTTCTCTTTTCATGCTTGATAGCTCTAATGTTCTCAATCAGTTGTGTGCGCAATATCTCACAGAGATTATACTGAGTGTTATCTTTTACCATCCTTATTGCTGCCAGAACAGTAGCTACAGACACACTATTCAGCCTGCTTGCATGCTTAAAATTGTAACCAAGTATCATGGTAAGGATTTTGATGTCTTCTTCCACAATTGGATCAACAGTCATCCCACGCCTATCACTTCTAGATAAGCATGCTTGTTCAACCGGTTTCTTTACATCTTTACTAGTGGGAAGAACTGGTCCAACCTTAAGGAGTCCGATCATCTCATGAATAAGATCAGTAGTAATGCGGACATGAACTTCACCAATCCAGTATAGATCATCATGTATCCTACTAAGTAGGATTTTAAACCATTCTGGTTCATAGAACTCATGTATGTTTGAATAATCAGAGATAGGGTTATCAGTGAGATGTGTGTATTTATCCTTGAATGAATAATTTGGTTTCATCATTGATGCCATAAGATTTACTATGTTGTTATCCCCAATAATTTCCTTCTTACAATAGATATATGCGTGAATGTCCTCTACATGTACGACTCCTAGCGGATTCTTGGAGAATGCCCCTTCTACATCATCTAGTAAAAACTTAAACGAATGCTTCTTAAACACATATTTCTTCTTCTCAAAGATGTCAAACACTGTAGGAGTAGCCATTACTTACTTGATACTTGCTTAAGTAGTGTTTCTAGAGATTTTGAAATGATGCGTTCGCTAGGGTTCCATTTCAACTTCAATTCACCTTGCTGACCAACCAATGGTTATCTGTTGATGCTTTGATGCTAAAATCTCTTGTTCTCTCTGAATGCTCAATCTCCAAAGCAAAAGTGAAGATGAGAGATCTCTTTACTAACTTATATAAAGGTTACTGCATTTAATGCTTGTTTTCGTAACATGGTTTACATTGAGAATTTCAATCTTTGCTTCTGTCCAAATTCAAGCTATGCATCCACGCATACTTCCTCAATCCATCACCAAATACATTAATCCATAGGCGCATACTTAGAGTTGAGTATACCAGCCACACAGGGGTTCAGAGCTAGAATAGCTCCCCCTAAGACCATGAGGGTAATCTAACTAGAAGTAGAAGGTGCATCCACTATGGGTGCATCTACTACTTTCTTCTCATCATTATCTTTCTTTACTTCAACCCATATTTTACCTGAATCTTCTGTTGTGTTTACAAACTTGACTTCACCAGATTCTTCAAATAATGATTCTTTAGGATTTTCTTGTTTTTGAGTTCTTGACCTGCAAAACCTTGAGATATGTCCTGCTTTGTTGCATGAGTGACAAATGATTGGAGGTCTGTTGATATTTTTTATCATGTTGCATTGCTTGGCTGTGTGTCCATTATAATTACATATCTGACATGTAATGTTTTGATAGTTTCTCTGAGGTTGATTTCTCTGATTGTATTGATTAAGATTTATTTGGTTATGCTGTGATTGATTTCTTTGACTTGTTATAAAATGAATAGCCCTATGACAAAATTTATTACAAGAGTAACAATATCCATTGAAAGGCTTCACCTCTTTACAATCTCTTGCCAGGTGTCCATGTTCGTTACAAGCATAGCAAGTTTGGTTAACTAGCTTGTGTTTATCTTTAGGAGGTTTTGCATTACCCTCTACAAGATTCTCAATTGCCTTTGCTTCTATGGATTCTTCTTGTGCTTTCTTTATTTCTTGCATTACATTAATTCCAATTTGAGCTACACTGTATCCAACACTAGTAGTGTCTCCTTTTAGCTTCTATGCATAAAGTTTTGATTGAATTAGATCATAACTTGTGTGTAACTTCTCAATTTTCTCTTTTGCATCTGTTAATTCAGATTCAATCTTTTTCTTGATGTTTTCCAACTCTAAGATCTTCATATTTGCTTGCATGAGTTCATCATCTAATTGTTTCCTTTCTTTGGTCTTTTCTTCAATAGAAGTTAGGCTATCTGTAAGTTGTTCATTCAGATCTTCAATCTTATCTTTCAAAGACAAGTTCTCTTCATTCAAATTTTTGACCATTTTTCCAAAATAATCTGTAGAGCAATCTTTCAGATATTTCCTTAATTTTTTTATAAGCATTTGAGAGCCATCAACTTTTAGTTTAAGATATTCATTTTCTTTTTTGGATCTATCAAGATCATCAAGGGCTACTTCAAGATTATTTTTCAGATGTTTCTCTGCTGTTGAATCCATGATCTTCTCAAGTGGTTAAACTTTCTTTCAGAGGACCAGAGCTCTGATACCAATTGTTAGAAAAACTAAGAGGGGGGGGTGAATCAGTGTTTGTCTATTAATTATAATTCAGAAATTTTAAACTTGAACCAAATAGATAACAAATGAAGCACAACACATAACACAAGATATGATTACAGGGAAACCTTGATCAGAAGAAAACCCTGGTAGGAATTAGTACCCACAAATTATTGTACTAGTATAATGAACCTGTTAAAGTTCCTTTGCCCTGTTAGGAGCAGTCTTTACAATGCAAGTACAATGACCCTGTTAAGAGTCTTTACAAAATCCCTATTAAAGATGGTTGGCTCATTGCTAGAGCTCACTCCTCAGTAAAATGAAGGCTACAACCTTCTGATATCTGATATACACTATATCAAAAGATGAATTTCTGTAGTGAAATTGTTGTCTGAACAGTTTCGTTTATGTGCTGATGCTCTTAATCTCTTGAAGAGCTCTATCTTATACTGACTTCTTCATACTATTCTTATGTATATCTTCTCTGCATAATTTGAGACACTCGAATACAAAATACATATTGAGTATATATACATACTCAATAGACGTGACCAAAAACAAGACCTTAGTTGGCCCTAAAACAACATACACAATGCTTCCAAAAAAATTGGCTTAAGCATGTTTACATGAGTATTTAAGACATAATTAAAAACATAGTACAATAGGTGCATAGCCTTTACAAAACAAACTATTACACGCTAATCCAAAATCTGAGGTCGGCTCCATACTCTATTTTCTGAACTACTAGTAGCACTTAATCTTCCTGTAACTTCTCCGTACTATCATTATGTACCATGCGTATATAGGGTAAACACAAAAACATATCATAGAGCTTAGGTATGAATGCGCATAGTCTGCCTTGATCGTATGCACATGCACTGATGCTCTGATCTACTGAATAGCTCTATATTGTTCTATTTTCTGTACTTAGCCAATTTTTCTCTTCAAAGTTTACTGTCAAAACTTCATATGACATTGTTACCATAATGAAAACACAAAATAAGCCATATACACCCTGAGTTTCAACTTTCCAACACAAAATACTTATGAACAATACCTAGTTCGGTCCCCAAACAAAAGAATAATTTGTTCACCCAACCTATAAATGTTTTGGCTCCATCTCTTCCCTAACAACTATGCCTCACATGGATGACAAAAATCTTGGCCAAAATCAAGGCTCCTCTAATAGTATGTTGCTCTGGTTTGTTTCTTCATTCATATCCATTGTGCTCTTTTCCACCATTCTATCATTTTCTGAGACACTTGCCATGCAACAAGCACAAAGTCCTAGAGACTACCAGTGAACCACGATGCACATACCCAAATAAAAGGACAAAAATTTATCTTTGATTTCTAGTGTAAAAGGTTTCCTCACTTTCGATACCAACATAATCAATATCCACAAAGACTAGTATACCACAGTGCTTCACAACTCATGTCTACACACATGAATTACAATTAGAAATCACATACCCAAAGAAGAAATACCCAAAGAAGATAGAGACACTTGGCAGACATCCCCTTTCATCCCTCACATATGTCATGATTAGAGATGAAGCACCTTGAATGTGATGGGGTTTAAATGGGAATGCACGCCCTGATTTATCATTAGTCCTACTTAAAAATTCCTCCACTTATATTTTTTGGGCCTCTCCCCATAACACTATGGACCTCACATCTTGTAAACAATGATATCTCTTTATCTAGTTTGATCTTATAGACTCTCATTAAATCTTCCTTTCATATATTTGTCGCTACAAAGAAATCAATAAGCACAGGCTCACAAAAGTTTCAAGAGACACGATGCAGGTTGCAGAGATAGGAAGCAGTCAGATGATCATCACAAGAGCACTTGAACGAAATAAAATCCTCTTAATCACATTTCCTCACACCCATGATCCACTCCAAATTATCAAACTTCCTTTTTACAACACAAGGCATACTCCATTTCTTAGGGGGAATCTTCTTAGGTGGGTAGGGAACAAAAGTCAGCCAAGTCTCATAGAAAAAGCTCATAAGGGAGATATCATGGATTTTTTGCAAATAAGTGAGGTTTTTTCATCTTCCTATTGCCAATAGATTTGCTAATCTTTTACCGGCCTTGGCAACAAACTTTTCCTTGGGCTTCTCTACAAAAAATGTGGCAAACTTTTACCATTGTTTTCCTCTCCTCAACAGTTTCTTTCTTTCTTTACTTTTTTTATTTTTTTTTAACATGCTTATGTTAGGATTGGATTATACTGAGAGGGGGGTGAATCAGTATAATAGCACTTTAAACTAATTCTTCAACCACTTAAACACTAACCATACATTTGTAGTAAAGTAAAGAACATAAGAAAATTACACAATACTCATAACACCAAGATTTGTTTACGAGGAAACCCTGGCGAAGGGAAAGCCCCGATGGGGATGATACCCACAAGCATGTACTAAAGTATAATGTCCCTGTAAGGAGACCTAGCCCTATTAGGAGAAGAATATTACATAGTACATTTCCTTGTTAGAGGAATAACAACCCTATTAAAGGTTCACAACACCCTGTTAGATGCTTTTGAGCTTACAACTCTTACAATATAATTTTGTTACAAAACATTCTCAATCATGAACAAAACAAGCATCACAAATGATTTGATAGTTCCTTTATAGCTCTACCATTCTCTACTCTTCCATTCACATGTATGCCCTTCCTAATAACTATTACATACACTTTCATACATACATGATCTTTACCAAAAAGATCTTACATATATATCTCATAACTTTACAAAGTCAGCTCTCTGTATGATTATTACAAATAATACTAAGTCAGCCTTCAATACAAAATACATTTAATATAATAAACATTAAATGCATAGTCGATGCTCTTGCATAGTCAAAGTATAGACTATCAAAAACCAAATTACAACTTTGATTTCCTGGAGTCCAAGTCATACTCCCTCAGTCTTTGTTGCTGTCCAACTGCTCTGTATCACTGTTCTTCTGTAGTCTGTATGTCTTCAAATCCTTATAACTCATCATAAACTTAACCAAATCCAAAAAAATCTTAAGTGGAGGTTATAAATACTCCATACTATCTTCCTCTAAGGTCGCTTTCCCTAATTCATCAATATCTTGATTTGACATCCAAAATACTTCTGTATCACTGCTATTATACTTAGTCGATTTCTGAATCAGCAAAACTTAACTTCAAAGTAATCGATCTTAAACCCATATGTGTTTCCATAAATGACAACCAAAAAGTGAATCACATTTACCAAAATAGATCCCTTTCCAACAATCTCTCCCTTTGATGGCAACACTTAAAAAAAATATCTAAGTGTTCCAACTAAACAAAATTGTCTCTTCTTCTCCTTATCTCTTCTCCATATTTTTCTCTCTTTCTTTTATATATCTTTTTTTTTTAATTTTCTCCTTCTCTTTTTCATCATCATTTTTTTTCTTCTCTTCTCCCCCTTTGACAACAATGACAAAGGTGCATATAAAACAATATGTCTTAGTTCTTGCTTACCAGTTTCAGAACATCCTGAAAAGAGTCTTCCAAAATCTTTACTTATGTGCTCCATGTATTGAACAAAATCTGACTGATGTGAATCAAACCATTCATTGAAAATGATGTAGTTTTAGCTTCTTTCAAATATTTGGGAAAGCCTTTGGTCAATGAATCTACAACCTTCTCCAAATCTGAGAGATGAGCCTCAAGTATGGATAGTTTTGGAGTAATAAAGCTCCCTAGCAAATTGAATCTACTTAATACTCTCCCTTTCTCATTATCCAATACACTGAGCTTGGCCAATATCCTTGTAACTTCTGTATCTATTTCTATTGTGGATTGTGAAGATTTTTCACAACCGTCCATCAAGCTGTTCAAAGTTGCTCTCTCCTTGGCGATAATGTCCTCAACATTCTAAATGTGTCTAACCGGATTCATGCAATAGCCAAATAGTTTTCTCCCATGTCCAATGCAGTTCTTTGCATTTTTCAAAAAAAAATTTACAATGCCAAAGTCCCATGAGATGGACTTGTGGACTTCTATCAGTTTCTTCTCTAAATATGTCTTCTCAGCCTTCTCTTCTGCAATCTTAAGTAAATTTTCATAATACCCATCAAGTTCATCAAGTGTAATCTTCAAGTTTTCAATGTCATCTTTGTTTTGGAAAACTATAGGTACTGGAAGCAATTTATTCACAGTATCAATATCTCTTGAGATTACTTTTATCTTCTTATCTCCTTTCTGTTCATATCTTTCCTTAGCTTTTTTTAATGCGGAGAATGTTAGCTTTACCAATTCAACTTCATCCATGCTGTCCACATTTACATCAGTTCTTGCCAACAATGAAATAGATGGTGAGTTTACTTCTTTCTTTTCAACGCTTTTTTATTCTATCTTCTGTTCATCATCCTTTTTCTGTTCAACTTCCTTTCTGTTCTGCTTCATCTGCAACAGAGGTGTCCAAATTTCCTGCAAAAGGGTCCTTCTCATCTTTTGAGGGGTCAAGGGTCACTGCCACACCAGAGACATAGAAATCTGGTGGAGGATCTGCTTTGTTTTTCTCTATAGAGGTCTCTACCATCTTAGGTCTTTCACCCATTCCCAATTGTGTGGGTGATTTTGTTTTAGTAGGTGAGGGCTTGCTAGAAGTATAGTTCATTAGAATCTTCTCTAATGACTTCTGAGTTTCCTTAGTCACTTCATCATACCTCCTTCCCATTATCTTCAATATTCTAACCTTTGTTCTCAATAGAGGTTTTAGTTCTTTGAATATTATATCTCTCTCTTGTTCTGATAACATAGGCATCATGTTATCAATTTACTTATTTCTGATCTGATCATCCTTAATTTGTCCCAAGTGTTTTCTGCTCTCCAATTTTGCATATAGATATTTGGGTACACTTCCTTCAATTTATAGAAGGCTCTTCTTGAAGGTAATAAAATGCTCTATCACAATATCTTCAATCTTCAACTTGTCTGATTTCTCATATCTGTCATAGTATTTATCAATTGAAACCAATTTACCTTGTTCAATTGCTCTCTTTTCTAGCATCTTCATGTCAGGTTTCCAAATATGTTTTTCTATTTTCTTCTCTTCTCCTGTTGTGCTTTTCTCTTTAGGCTTGCTTGATCTTGTAACTCTGGGAGTGAAAACCTTTTCTTGTTCTGTTTGCTGTTGTGGAGGAGGTGGACTATCTACCATAACTACCTTAGGAGTGATAGGGGTAGTAGTACTTCCTCTTGCTACTCTAAGAGATCTCTCTTCCATCTTTCTTTTGACTTCTTTCAATTCCTCTTATGTCAGTCCAGCTTGTATATCGAAATCATGTATAAGGTTAGAAATTTTCCTTTTCCTTAGTCCTCTACACTGTTCCTCTTTCACCTTTGCTAAATTTTCTTCATAGGTTCCCCATCTATCTTCTGTTGTGTCAACTTCTAATTCAAGAACATGTTCTACTTGCATGGTGAGTATTTCAGAACTTGCTTCATAACCCATGGGGTAGCACCACTTCTTCATAGGTGTAACTGCTTCAAAACATACACAATTAGTTTCAACCATGAAAAAGATTGTATCCTTGTACTTTTCCACAATGTCCTCATATAACCTGTATCTTGTCTTTATTGGTTTCTGTAGAATTTTGATCATGGAAAATAATTCTCCATCTACCCAAGTAGTATTCTATCTTTTGTAACTCTGTGAAATCAGTATTTCAATGGGTAATCCAGACTTCCAACCACTAGGATGTAAACCAGAAAACTTGTGCTCAATATGAATGAATATATGCATCAATAACGAACCAAACCTAAAAGTTTTACTTTTATCCTTTTTCACTAGCTTCACATTCTCCATAAATTGTTGAGCCAAAACTTTGCATAGGTTTTATTTTATGTTTTCCTTTACCATTCTCCAAGCCATCATGATTACTCCAGTAGATACAGAGTTAGTTATGCTACTATAGTTTAATTTTTATCTGAGTATCATGTCAATCAATCTTACATCTTGCTGAAAGATGTCGCTTACTGTCAATGCCATCCTGTCCCTTTTAGAATGTGTTAGGGTTTCAACTTCTTTCTTCACATGCTTCTCTACAATAGGTATAACTCTAGTGTTATCTAATCTCGTGATCTCATGAATTAGGTCACTGCAAATCTTCATAGGTTGATCACCAAACCATATAAACTGATCATGAACCCTGCTCATCAATGTCTTGAACCATTCATTTTCATCAAACTCACATAAATCCATAATCTTCATTATGCTCAACTGACTTATGTGTTTGAATTCTTCCTTCATGATTCCTTCCTTAGTCATATCTTCCATTTCAGTGAGTATTTCATCATCTCCCAATGTATCATACTTAGAATGTATTTAATCCCTAATGTCTTCTATGTACAATACGCCATGTGGGGTTTGTGAAAATGCTCCTTCCAGATCTTCTTCACAATAAATATATGGATGTTTCTTGAATTTTTATCTAAGATGATCAACAACATCAAAAATGACAGGGGCATCCATAGCTTAGATGATTTAAAATACCTATCTCTGCAGAAATCCAAATGTTATGCTCCAATCAATCATGCACGGAAAATGTAGAATAGTCTGAATGCTTCTGCTCTCTGGTCTCCTTAGAAATCTCTTTTTCAAATGGTGAATAGTTAGGTTATCAAATGGTGCTTTATACAAGTTAGGTTATAACTTTCATTTTCACTTTAAACTATCCAGTCGGCTGCTAAATCTCGCAAACAAAATATACACATCGGCAGACGGTGCGCTCTTAGGTATATGATCCATGATGTCAGCTTAGTTCACACATAAGCTCGCATGAGCTCAATCGATGAATTTCAGGGTAGGATAAATTTTGATGTTTGTATCCAATGCTCCCCCTAAGGCCATGATCGACCAATTAGGTCGATTCTGTCTTGCTACCTTCAGAGAAAGATTCAGTAGCATCTACTGACTCTCCCTGAACCGAAGTCTCACTTGTTCCTTTGATCTGCCAAATCTTGCCACTATTTTTTTCTTCTTCTTTCTTGAAACAATTTTCGAAATCATTCTTCACATCTACAATACTCTTGCCAGTATAATTTCCATTCTTCTGTGAATTCATAGGAGGTGGTGTTCTTTTGTTATCTACTCCATTATACCTGCAAAACTTTTCTATATGTCCTGGATTATTGCATTTGTAACATATAGGTTTCATTGTAGGTTCTCTTCCAATGTCTTTTCTATATCCAGATTGATTAGGTCTTCTACATTCAGTCTTCTTGTGCCCATATCCATTACAGTTAAAACAATAACCAGAAAAATTTCTAAAAGGGGCATTACCTCTGCAGTCTCTCTTCATGTGTCCAAATCTATTGCAACCAAAGCATCTGCCTCTGAAAGGTCTGATCTTCTCTTTAGGTTTTTCACTAGATGGTTTCTCAACATCAATCTTCTCATCTTATTTCACTTCCTGATTCTTTGAACATTCAGCTTCATTGAAGCCAATACCAGTAATATCACCTTTAGGTTTCTATTTGTCTAGTTGTTCATCAATCAAGTCATTGCTGGTGTGAAGTTTGTCAATGTGTTTCTTTGCTTCAAAAAGTTCACCTTTCACAATCTAATTATATTTCTCCAATTCCAAGTACTTGTTCTTGTAGTTGTTAGCCTCATCCTTCATTTGATTCAATGCACTGTTTAAGGTTTCTTCAATTTCCTTCTTAGCATTCTTCTGCATCTGTACTTCTTTAGCCATAGATTTATTTTCAAGTTTCAGAGTCTCAATTTCTTCTTTTAGTTTCTTCACCTGATCTGAATTGTCCTCATCTAAATCTTCTTTTATCTGAACCACAATATCTTCTCTTTGACTTCTGGAAAGCTCAAGTTGTTCTTTGAGTTTCTTTAGAAATTTCTCAGCTCTACGCATGTTGAATCTCAATTCTCCATTCTCTTCTTTTTCTTTATCAAGGTCTTTAAGTGCAACATCAAAATTCTCTTGCAAACTGTCCAAATCCATTCTGATCTCCCTCAAGTTGTTATGCTTTCTCTCCAAGGGCCAAAAGCTCTGATACCAATTTTTAGGATTGGATTATACTGAGAGGGGGGGTGAATCAGTATAATAGCACTTTAAACTAAATCTTCAACCACTTAAACATTAACCATACATTTGCAGTAAAGTAAAGAAGATAAGAAAATTACACAATACTCATAACACCAATATTTGTTTAAGAGGAAACCCTGGCCAAGGGAAAACCCCGGTGGGGATGATACCCACAAGCATGTACTAAAGTATAATGTACCTGTAAGGAGACCTAGCCCTGTTAGGAGATGAATATTACATAGTATTTTTCCTTGTTAGAAGAATAACAACCATGTTAAAGGTTCACAACACCCTATTAGGGGCTTCTGAGCTTACAACTCTTACAATGTAATTTTGTTACAAAAAGTTCTCAGTCATGAAAAAAACAAGCATCACAAATGCTTTGATAATTCCTTTATAGCTTTTCCATTCTCTATTATCCCATTCGCATGTCTGCCCTTCCTGATAACTATTACATACACTTTCATACATACATGATCTTTACCAAAAAGATCTTACATATATATCTCACAACTTTACAAAGTTGGCTCTTTATATGATTATTACAAATAATACTAAGTCGACCTTCAATACAAAATACATTTAATATAATAAACATTAAATGCATAGTCGACGCTCTTGCATAGTCAAAGTATAGACTATCAACAACCAAAATACAACTTTGATTTCCTGGAGTCCAAGTCATACTCCCTCAATCTTCGCTGCTGCCCAACTGCTTTGTATCACTGTTCTTCTATAGTCTGTCTGTCTTCAGATCCTTATAACTCATCGTAAACTTAATCAAATGCAAATAAATCTTAAGTGGAGGTCATACATATTCCATACTGTCTTCCTCTAAGGTTTCTTCCCTAATTCATCGATCTTTGTCTTCGACATTCAAAATACTTCTGTATCACTGCTACTATACTTAGTCAATTTTTGAATCAACAACACTTAACTTCAAAGTAATCAATCTTAAACCTAGATGTGTTGCCATAAATGACAACCAAAAAGTGAACCACATTTACCAAAATAGATCACTTTCCAACAGCTTCTTCTATGCTTGGCCCCACTATTGTCTACCCTACTCTCCCCGGATCTTATATGCTCTGATACCAATTGTAAAATAAATAGACAAATTGGAAGCCACAAATAGAGACAAAATATAATGTGGTTTGCCAATTTGGCTACATCCACTAGAGAGAAGAGGGGATCTTTTTAGCCAGTCAATTTAACTTAGATACATAAGGATTTCTCCTCATATTTATACAATAGTCTTCAAGAGAAGGCGAAGAGTCAAAAAAGATAAATATGAAATGAATAGCCATGACTCTCATAACAACAACACTCATACTAAGAAGGTGAAGGGTGAATCCTAG
>MU226911.1:2800190-2811953 GCA_018584345.1 Thuja plicata
CAAATAGTAATTTTGATTTTCATCTTAAGGGTTCCATTTTGTCTTCAATAAATTTCTCCCAAGACTCAACATCATTTGTGGTGCAGTGCACCCATGACTGTCACTCATTGACTGTACTATGTAATGTTATGAGTTTGTAATAACTAGATAGGTCTCAGAGGATCATCATATTTTGGTTTGTGGATCAATTTGTTTGTTCAAGGATCTCTTAGGCAATCTTATAAGCTTAGAGATGCCTTAGTCCAATAGGATCACCTGTTTAGACATAAGTTGCTATAAGTGTATTTTTATGCTTTTATGAGTCCTAGGTGTTGAATTAATTGGATTCATGTTATTTTGGTCATATTATGTTAATTTGATATGTTAGGATCCAATCCAAAAGTCTTTGAGTGCAAAAAGATAAGAAATTGCCAAATGTTGCAAAAGATGTAAAAATGTTGCTCATGTAACTTCCAAAAGTTGCTCGAGAGTTGCAAGATGGAAGCCCAACAGTCATAGGGAGTTTTGGATCAATTTGACTTCACTTATGAATTTTTTTTAAGTCATTACTTTGAACCAAGATCGTTAAAGTTCTGTATTGAAGTTTTGATGCATTTAGAATGGAAGATGAAGAGGTTTTCTGAGCATTTCTGAGCTATACGACCGTGTCTAGTGTGATCTTTTCAAACCAAGTTGATTTTTTGAAGGTCCTTTGTTTTTTTTAACTTTCCAACTGATTTGAGATTGCTTATTTTTTATTTGAAGTGTTTTTAAATAAGTTCTCTAAAAGTAGTCTAGGAAGAAGCTTGTTAGAAGCTCATTTCACAAATGGAGTCCTAACTTTCTTTTGGTCTGGTGGAATTCACTAAGATTCTAGAAAATGCAAGTGAGGATGACATATTTAAGGATTTCAAAATCTCAAGAGATGGCTCAAATGGAAAGGCATTCATGCATCAAGACCTAGGATGAATATCTCAATGTATTTAGCTAGGAATGAATGTAAATGAGTTGTTATGTTGAAGAATTAGATTAGTTGTGTGAACTGAAGGTGGATTCGAGTTGTTGGGGACGATGGATTCAAGTTGTTGGGAGTTACTTGAGGAGGTATGAAGCCCTGTTCCAATTCCATGCACCCATTTCTTAGCACTTGCTTTGATATCCAAGCCTAATTTGGCCAATTAGGTCTGCGAACTTTGTGGGGGCTAGGTGTTGTTGGAGGGGAATTAAGACCAAAGGATTTGTGGATTAGTATAACTTACAAAAGGGTATCTAAATCTACCCTTATTTTTTTTAAATGTGATCACGAGGAAAAGTTAAGTTCCAAAAACCATCTGGACAAACCTACAAGGACTTCTAGGACAGTCCTAGATAGGTACTGTAAATCAGTTGTAGGATCAAACCAAGGGTTGATTTTCAATCCTTATAACATAAGGAAGGTGTCACAATAGCAATTTGGGGTTGGGGAATTCACTGGTGAAGACTTGTAGGTTGTGGCTCAGAATATGGCTAATATCCCTAAAGCACAAAGTTACAAGATTTTTATTCGATTAATACTCATCTTGGAAAGGTGAGTAAGGGACTCTACCACCTTGGATAGGTAAGAGAAATTGTGTTAAAATCGATCAAGGACCCAAGGAGAGAATAAGTTGTGTTAGGTAGATTGGGGAAGAGAAAGGACCAAGACCACACTTCTTCCTATCACCTCTGCATTATGTGGTATCAGAGCTTAGAAATGCTCTTGGGAATGAAAATGACATAAATTTGATGAGATTGAAGTAGAGATCCTGTTGAGGGTCACAAACATGGATTTAGTTAATATTGTGAGGGAGCAGGCGGTTAAGAACAATAAGATGGAAGTAGAGATAGAAAATTTGAAGAGTTCTCAAACAAGTAGAACTACTGGTGATGATTCAGAGTTAGACCAAGAAGAAGAAGAAGAAGAAGAAGAAGAAGAAGAAGAAGAAGAAGAGACCGAAATAGAGAGGACAAGGGTGCCAGAAGAGAAAATAATCTTAGAAGATTTGGAGAGAGTGGGTAGGAGAGATAACAAGCCAGACCTACCAATGTTTATGGGCAAGATGTACCCTAAGGAATGTATGGATTGGGTTGAAGCTTTAGAAAATTATTTTAAGTGTGAAGATATACCTGTCTCACAAAGAACAAAAATTGCCAAGTCAAAAATGAAGGGACCTGCACTAAGTTGGTGGAATTTCCTACAGAGGGAAAGGGTAGAGAAAGAAAAACACCCTATAACCACATGGAAGAAGATGTTGAGAGAAATCAAGAAACAATTAGTCCCTAAAGACTATGAAGTAGCTCTACATGTAAGAAGTTACAAAATCTGAAGCAAAAGGATCTTGATGTGGGATCTTACATTGATGAATTCCACAAAATCACAATGAAGACAAAGACCCCTGAAAGTGAGAAACAAAAGCTTGCTAGATACATGACTGGGCTCAAGTATAGTATTCATGATGAACTAAGTTTGTTTTGTCCCCAATCTATACACCAGTGTTACCAAATGGATATGAACATTGAAGAGAAACAAAAGAGGAGAGGAGGACAGAAAAGTAGAGGAAGGGTAAATGGTTTCAAAGGTAGAGGAAGGTTTCAAGGAAGAGGATCATCTCCAAGACCACAGGGAGAATCCAATCACCAAGAGTAGGACAGAGAGAAGAATCACAAAGGTAATTTCAGAGGGGGTAGAGGCAACATCAGAGGAAGGTTAGGAGGTAGAAATACCAAAATGCTCACTTGGAAGTGTTTCTCCTGGAACCAAATTGGTCACCAATCTTTTAGATGCCCAAAAAAGGCTAGCACAAGTCTCAGTACACCAGGGGGAGATAGGAGAGTCCAACTCACCCAAGATGAGGACTGTCAAAGCATCACTTCCTACCACACCACTATATCTAGACCTGCAGACCCTGAACAAGGAGAGTGCATCATGTTCAATAGGACACTCTTGAAGGTGCCAACTCCCAAGGAGCCCTCACAAAGGAAGATTCTATTCAGAACTCACTGTAAGGTACTTGGTAAGATTTGAAAAGTTATTATTGATTCTGCTTCTACATAGAATTTAGTTTCTAATACAATGATAGATAATATTGGTTTGAAGAAGATACCCCACCCAAGCTCTTATAAAGTATCTTGGCTTAATAAAGATCAACAAAATTTGGTAGATGAGCAATATTCGGTAGAATTTAAAGTAGGAGAATACAAAGATAAAGTTGTGTGTGAAGTTGTGAGTATGGATGTGTGTCACCTTCTCCTAGGAATACCTTGGCAATATGATGTTGATGCTCAACATAGGGGTAAGAAAAATGTGTATACTTTGACTAAGAATGGGATTAGTTACACCATGACACCTCTCCCTGATTCTGAGAAAGACTGAGCTTTGATAAACAGTGTTATCCTAGTAGGAGAGAAGGAATTTTTGAAATTCCTTAAGGAAAGAGACACACCTTGTTTTTCCATCATAGTAAAGCCCAAAACAGAGTCTAAGAACATACCAAAAGGTCAATAACCTCATAGAAATGTTGGCCCCAAAGAAGTGCAAGATTTATTGAATAGATACAATGGTATAGTTGCAGACAAAAGTACTGATGTTTTACCACAACAAAGGGATATTAGCCACTATATAGACCTCATACATGGTTCTACCTTACCAAATAAGGCTTCTTACAAACTGACCCCTGACCAAAATGAAGAAGTTTCAAGATTGATTCAATAATTGATGGAGAAAGGCTTCATTAGGAAGATCATAAGCCCTTGTGCAGTCCCTGCAGTCCTAGCACCTAAGGAGGGTACATGGAGGCTATGTACTGACTCTAGAGCCATCAATATGATAACCATCAGATATAGGTTTCCTATGCTAAGGATACAAGATCCCATGGACTGTCTAGGAGGAGAAAAATATTACTCAAAAATTGAATTAAAGAGTGGGTATCATAAAATTAGGATCAGAGAAGGGGATGAGTGGAAGAAATCTTTCAAAACCAATGAGGGATTGTTTGAATGGGTAGTGATGCCCTTTGGTCTCTCAAATGCTCCTAGTACCTTTATGAAGTTGATGAATGAGGTCCTTAAGCCTTTCATAAATCAATTCGTTCTTGTATATTTAGAAGACATATTGATCTTTAGCAAAGATAAAGATGAGCATTTGATACAGGGTGGTCCCACAATAGTGTGTCCAACATTTTGGCCAACTTTGACACAGAGATCAACATTTTGAGAAAAAACTTCACTTTCGAACACCTATTGCCGCAAAAATATAAGGAATTTGAAGATGATGTAAACTAGGGTCTTTTAGCATTTTATTTCTAGTTTCTAAATATATTTTTTAAAAAAATTCAAAATTCATTTAAATTCATTTTTCCTTCTCCTTCGAAAAGTGGTTTGTGTGAAAAAACTATATTTTTAAGAAGTGACTATCACTTGGATCAACATAATTTTTTTTAAAAATATGATAACGATGTAATTATTTTGAAATTATATATGTAACTTCAATATCTAAAGGATGTAATTGGTTTCATTCATTTTGGGTCAATATTTCATAGTTTATTAAGTTCTAAAGTGATAGTAACTGTAATTTAGACATAAGGTCACTTAGATCACTCTAACTTGATCTCTATATATCGAAATTCAATTTATTTTTTTTGTTTATAGAAAGGTACCACAAATACTCTTTTTCTACTTATTTTTCATATTTTTGTTTTGTAATTTACTATTTTTTCCGAAGCATTAAAGAGACAGGTTGTTGAATGACCAAACAACCTATGTTTAGTTAAAGTAATATTTGAAAGTGATAAAGAACTCAATATGTATTAAAATTATATTCATTAGAAAGCTTGTTCTGAATTGCATAATTTGGAATCATTTGTTTTAGAAAAAAAATTGATTTAGTCCTTGTCCCAGACCTTGAAAGGACAATTGTTAGGAGATTTTTTGTTTTCTGAGGGGAAATTTTCATTTTAGGGCCCTTTGCACGAAGACCCCCTTCGCGTGAAGGGGTCTGAGGGGGGTCAAGCGAACCCACCAAGGAATATTTTCCCAAATTGCTTATTTTTTGTTGATTCACAGGGTTCGCTCGAATTGCGTTTAGTTCGAGCGAACCCCCCATTTTATCTAGTTCACGCAAAGCCTATTAACCACTTTGCATGAAGAGGATACTTCGTGCAAAGCCATCAATAAAGAAATTTTTTTTGAAAGTCCAAAATCCTTCGTCTCAAAAAGTGGGACACACTATTGTGAGATCACCCTACATCTAGATATGGTAATGAAAAGAATACATGAAGAAAAGTTGAGGATAAATTTGGAAAAATGTGTGTTTATGCAAGAAGAATTATATTTCTTGGTTTTGTCATCTCAAAGGGTAACTTGAAAATGGACCCTTCCAAGGTTGAAGCCATACTGAACTGGCCCATTCCAAAATCTTCCAGTGAGGTAAAGAGTTTCCATGGGGTTGCTAGTTTCTATAGAAAGTTTTTCAAGAATTTTAGTGGGGTAAGTGTACCAGTGATAGATATTATCAAAGGGGGAAGGAAATTTAAGTTTGTATGGATTGATGTTGCAGAAAAATCCTTTAAATATTTGAAGACAAGAGTCTCTCAACAACCTACCTTAACACTCCCTGATTTTCACAAGATGTTCACCATTGAATGTGATTCTAGTAAGAGAGTCATTGGGGATGTTCTCAGTCAATAAGGTAGACCTATGGCATTATTTAGTTAAAAGATTACTATAGCTGAGCAGAAGTACTCTGCATATGATCTGTAGATGTATGCTATGGTCTAATCACTGAGAAAGTGGAGGCATTACTTATTGCCAAAGGAATTTATTGTATATACTAATAATAATGTATTGATTTTTATTAACAGGAAGGAGAAACTGAACCATAGGCACCTCAAGTGGATGGAGTAAGTTTGCAAGCATTCACTTTCACCATAAAGCATAAGAAAGGGGTAGCTAACAAGCTAGCTGAGGCATTGAGCAGAAGGAATTTGGCTATACAAGAAGTCACTTTGGAAAGTGTAGGTATCTTTGTCCTCAAGGATATGTATACCAATGATGAAGACTTCAAGGAAATTTACAAAGTTTGTATGGAACTAGGAGATAGATATCACACTGAGTTTGCAGAATACATGACTCAAGAAGGGCTATTGTTTAAAGGGAGTCAATTATATATCCCTGATTTCTCAATGAGGGAGAACATCATAAAAGAGAAATATTGTGGATGTCTAGGAGGCCACTTTGGTCTTGACAAGACACTTGAGCTAGTAAGAAGATTTTAATTCTAGCCCAAGATGCACACTAAGATAAGGAGATGTGTGGAGTGTTGTCTAGTTTGTCAAAAATCCAAATGAACTAGTTCAAATGCAGGCTTGTACACACCATTGCCCATTCCTAGAAAACCTTTGGATTCCATCAACTTGGATTTTGTATTGGGTTTTCCAAGGAAAAAGGAAGGCTATGACAGTGTTTATGTGGTTGTAGAAAGGTTCTCCAAGATGGAACACTTCCTACCTTGTAAGACTACACATGATGCCTCAAGTATTGCATGGCTATTCTTCAAGGAAATTGTAAGACTCCATGGTTTACCACTCACAATTATTTCAAATAGAGACTCCAAGTTTTTGGGACATTTTTGGCGTATCCTATGGAAAAGACTTGGAACAAACCTAGCTATGTCATCTACTTATCACCCTCAATTAAATGCACAGACTGAAGTCATCAATAGGTCTCTGGGAAACTAGCTAAGATGTCTGACAAAGGAGTATGGAGTGGCATGGGATTCAATCCTCCCACAATCAGAGTTCTCCTATAAAGATTTTGTCAACAGAAGTTCAGGACTCAGTCCTTTCCAAATTATATATGGTTCCCATCCTAGGGGTGTCTTGGAGCTAAGAAACATTCAGAATTTTGGCCAGAGGAGTGCCCAAGCTAATGATTTTGTAGAGGTTATGAAGAACATTCATCAACAAGTGAAAGATTGCAACAAACCAAGCTGAGAAGTATAAACAAGCAACAAATGTCAAGAGGAGAGATGTCTAATTCAAGGTTGGAGACATGGTAATGGTTCACCTGAAGAAGGAAAGATTACCCAAGGAAAAGTACACCAAGATGATGATGAAAAATATTGGCCCCTTCAAAATCTTGAAGAAATGTGGCAATAATGCATATAGATTTGAATTACCTTCAACTATTGGTTTATCTCCCATTTTCAATGTAGCTAACCTATATCCATATAAAGGTCCTATTATTGATGTCTCCATTGTAGGTGCTCAAGATCTGCCACAGGAAAAGGAGCTACAAGATCTACCTAAACCACCATCACAAGAGATTGACAGTATACTGGACATGAGGATAGCCAAATAAACTAGGAGGTCTACTTTCTATGAATATATAGTCAAATGGAAACATCATTCACTCGAGGATGCTACTTGGTTGACACCTGAAGACATCAAGAAGACCAATTTCAATTTAGAAGATCTCCCAACTCAAGGGACTTGAGTTATCTTTGCCTTGGGGAGTATGGTGCACTGCACCCATGACTGTCATTGATTAATTGTCACTATGTAATGTTTTGGGTTTGTAATAACTCGATAGGTCTCAGAGGATCATCCTATTTTGGTTTGTGGATCCATTTATTTGGTCAAGGATCTCTTAGGCAATCTTATAAGCCTAGAGATGCCTTAGTCCATTAGTATCATCTGTTTAGACATAAGCTGGTATAAGTGTGTTTTTATGCTTTTATGAGTCCTAGGTTTTGAATTCATTGGATTCATGTTATTTTGGTCATATTATGGTAAGTTGATAGGTTACAATCCAATCCAAAATTCTTCGAGTGCAAAAAGACAAGAAATTTCCAAATATTGCAAAAGATGTAAAAATGTTACTCATGCAACTTCCAAAAGTTGCTCGAGAGTTGCAAGATGGAAGCCCAACAGTCACAGGGCATTTTTTGGATCTATTTGACTTCACTTATGAATTTTTTTAAGTCATTACTTCAAACAAATATGGTTAGAAGTTTTGTATTGATGTTTTGATGCATTTGGAATGGAAGATGAAGAGGTTTTATGAGCATTTATGAGCTGTACGGCTGTGTCGAGTGTGATATTTGCAAACATAGTTGATATTTTGAAGGTCCTTTGTGTTTTTGTAACTTTCTAGCTGATTTGAGATTGCTTAGTTTTGATTTGAAGTGTTCTTAAACAAGTTTTCTAAAAGTAGTCCAAGAAGAGGCTTGTTAGAAGCTCATTTCACAAATGGAGTCCCAAATTGCATTTGGTCCAGTGGAATTCACTAAGATTATGAAAAATTCAAGTTAGGATGACATATTTAAGGATTCCAAAATCCCAGGAGATGGATGGAATGGAAAGGCATTCATGCATCAAGCCCTAGGCTGAATATCTCAATGTATTCAGCCACGAATGAAAGTAAATGAGTTGTTATGTTGAAGAATTAGATTAGTTGTTTGAACTGAAGATGCATTTGAGTTTCTCAGAGTTACTTGAGGAGGTTTGAAGCCCTATGCCCATTCCATGCACCCATTTCTTAGCACTTGCTTTGATATCCAAGCCTAATTTGGCCAATTAGGTCTGTGAACTTTGTGGGGGTTAGGTGTTGCTAGAGTGGTGTTGAGACCTAAGGCTTTGGGGACCAATATAACTTCCAAAAGGGTATCTAAATCTACCCTTATTTTTTTGAAAGGTGATCAGGAGGAAAAGTTAAGTTCCAAGAAACCACCTGGATAGACCTCTAAGGAATTCTAGGACAGTCCTAGATAGGTACTATACGACAGTTGGAGGATCAAACCAAGGGTTGATTCTGAATTATAACATAAGGAAGACATCCCAATAGTAATTTTGGGTTCAGGAAGTCACTCGTGAAGACTTCTAGGTTGTGGCTTAGTATAGGGCTAGTATCCCTAAAGCATAACATTACAAGATTTTGGTTTGATTAATACTTTTCTTGGAAAGGTCAGTAAGGGACTTTATCACCTTGGATAGGTAGAAGACATTTTTTCAAAAGGGATCAAGGACCCAAGGAGAGAATAAGTTGTGTTAGGTGGATTGGGGAAGAGAAAGGACCAAGACCCCACTTCTTGCTGTCACCTTTGCATTACTTTGATTTAAATGCTTTATGAAAATTTACAGGGCCTTCACCAACAATCGATAAAAGCTAATAAAGGATATGGATGATAAAAATTAAGATATTTCTTCTTACTCGATCCAATCTCTTTAAAAGTAGAATGGTTTTACAGTTCGACTGTTTTAATAGATGTCGATTTGGAAAGTTGCATCATGTCATGAATAAACTTGTTCACGTTGAGAAATGAAGAACCTCCCTCCCCAACCTCTTTAAACGCCACCAATTTCAATTTCATGCCTCTTTTTCTCAGCTCCTTCACTTTCAAACCCTCCATCAGTCCTCTCACGCCTTTCTTGATCTCCTCCCTTTCGACCACCAGATTTTCATCAACATCCACATCCTCAAAATTCATGCCAATTCTCCACACATCCTTGCAGAAGCGGAGTCCATAAATTGATCAAGAAAATGGGGCCATCCAAGCATTGGAACTCCCGTGCATGAAGCCACTTCATTTAGGGTCGTTGAAATATTTGGTGGCAAGGCATCGGGCTTCTTGTTGTTTCATCGCAATAATAGATCATTCATAGCAGCTTTGTTACTGTGAATATGTAGAAAAGATCGTAGGCATTTGTGAAGAAACCCTTTCTTGTAATAATGGCAGAAAAATTGTACAACTTCATCTTCGCGACATCCATGCACCTCTCTGAGGTTTTGAATTGTTGGGATTGGTAATTTTGAACTAAAATGACTTTGTAATTGGCTATTATGGAGTCATGACTAGCAAAAAAATTTAACAGGTGAGGCACTTTCTAGAGTTGAGAGAACTTATATAATTTACTATTTGTTTAATATGTAGGGAAAATATTCTTCAATACCAAACTTTGTTTTTGAAAAGTTTGGAAAAAATACCCAGTTTCATAGTACAAAGATTTTTCTCCTTTTTAATTTTGATGCAGGTGATGGGTATATCTTACTTTGCTAGTTCAATATGCTCTCCAAACAAGAGTTCCACCCACCGTGAGTATTTAAACCCTCCTACGGAAGGGTGGGACAAAACCTTCAGCTGAGCCGCCCATTTCACAATCACTCCCTGATATTTCATCCTCTCTTCAAAACCCTGGGAATAGTTGCAGGAATTCCTCCCACTATATCTATCCACAACACCCACAGAAATGGATGCTCTCTCTTCTCCAACCCCACTGCCAACTCCTCTAGCTTTTCATTCGATGTGACAATGATACTACCAAAGGAAACATATATCAAACTATTTGGCTTTTGGGCATCAAGCCATTTGAGACAGCTCTCGTCCTACTCGAACAGACTCGCTTGCTTGTTCAAATATTTTCCTTGCAGTAGATTGGGAAGAAATACAAGACCCACTGCCAATGCAGTGCAACCATTAGAGGACAGTGCGCTTACTGTCTCAGAAGGTTCCAGCTCATCACACAGTTTGCCATACTTTGAAATTGGGACTGGCAGAGAAACCACTGGAAGTTAATGTCGGATGTATCGGTAGCGCAATAGGAGGGAAACAGATCACTCAGAAAAAGAGGTGGAATATTACCAGGCAAGCAACTGATGACTTTGTCTTCCCTCTTCATATGCTCCACTACGATAATATTAAACACAAATATTTTTTAGAAATCAAAAAAAACTTCGGGAGTGCCGCCATAGGTTGTGTACCTTTGACAGGAATGTGTCCGCGGGAGAAGAGAGGGTTGGAGTTGAACTGAGCAATAGAAGAGGCAGCGTACATTGGCCAGATCACCCGGGGTAGTCCCATGTTGTTTGCCACTTGATAACTGCAAGACATAAAAGATTCTGATATAATGCAAGTGATGGGAGGAGCTCGCTCTGCTAAGCCTCACCGCAAATAATGCTCCAACACTGGGCCAAGATTTTCTATTGCGAAATTGGAGAGACGAACATTATCTAGCGGCAACCCATCTGGAATGGTGAGAAACCTAAATGTTTCATCATCATTATCTTTAGCTGCTACTTTGGACATGCGATTGTGACTCCACTCCGCATTGACGAAGGTGATGTAAACCCCTCGTGAAGAGAGGAGGTGAGCAAAATTAAGAAGGGGATTGATGGTGCCTTGCGTAGGGTAAGGTACCACCACTGCGTGCAGGCCATTCATCTTCATGCCTTTCTTATTTCCTTACAATGATTACGCCGTAGGCGTTTCCTTCTGGGAAAGCCCCAGCCAGTTTTTTAGATCAACGGTGCCAGTTGCTGGAAATGGCAATGACTGCCATTCAAACAATCCTGACCGTCGGACATCGGTGTCATAGATTTTAATGAAATGAATTAAAGAAAATAGTATAAAAGAAAATGTCTTTGACAGTGGTGTACTGGGAATGACAGGGGAATCTAACAACACTGGCTACCCCGCAGAAGATTCACTCCCATCGCTTATGTCCATGGCATAGCCATCCATGCTCCATCCTGTCACAATCCTCCAACACTGTCAGGCGTACGCACGGCTACCCATTGTAAGTGTTTAAAATTTACCTCCAGCAGAGATGAGAAGACAGCAGGGGCGGATTGAAGAAAAATGGTGAAAAAGTTGTTTTCGGCAATGTTATTTTATCAAATTAAATGATAAAATCCTTCTCCAAAAACTATATTTAAAATCTCTGTTTGAAACTTTTTTAGAATTTTTTAATATATCTTGTAAGCTTCACACAA
>MU226911.1:2843750-2860816 GCA_018584345.1 Thuja plicata
CACACACACACACACATATATATGCATATACACACACACACACACATATATACACATATATGCATATATGCACATATATACACACACATATATATATATGCACATACACACACACATATATATACAAATATATATACACATATACACATTATATACATATATATATATGCACATATATGTACATATATGCATATATATGCACATATATGCATATATATACACATATATATGTATATATACATGCATATATATATATACACATGTATATATACATATATATACACATATATACATGCATATATACATATATACACATACATGCATATATATACAAATTTACAAACAATATATATTAAAAAACATTAAAATGCATATATACAAACAATATATATTATAAAACAATAAAATATGCAAATTAGAAATGTGAAAAATCTTAAGTAAATTGACGTTTGATAAAATGGAAGCCACTATTCTCTGTCACTTTCAACCCAGCCGAAACAGTCAAAATGACTGTTTTAGCGGGTTTTATTCTGCCAAAATAAACCTAATTACTTTCGATCGAAAGTAACCAAGTTACTTTCGATTGAAAGTAACTAGGTACTTTCGATCGAAAGTAACTTCCGATCGAAAGTACCCATTTTGGGTACTTTCAATCGGAAGTTACTCACTTCCGATCGAAAGTTTTTAGTTGTTCTGATCGAAAGTATCTAACATTTTTTAGTGGGTCACGCTTTTCAAGGTGAATTCCTTCCTCCTGAAAAGTGTAACCCACTATTGTGGTATCACCCCAAAGGCATAATTAAAATGTCATGTTTGTTTACTATTTTTCATTCACATAGTTTAAATAGGGCTTTGTTAAAATTTCATAAGGATCTCAATAGAAAAGTAGGGGAATAGGTTCTTCATTACATGGAAGTGATGCCCATGGATGAAACTGAGACCTAGATGTTGCTAGCATGATGAATACTTGGGGAAGCAAAGAAAGATAGCGAATCTTTAGCACTTCTACTTGTTAGGGGATTATGCTCTTCTCTCTTTGAGAGAATTAGAAACCCAAAGGCTTATGGATTTGGTAGAGTGAAAATATCTCAGTGATGAATATGCTTGATGTGTTTGGGTGAGGTGAAAAGGTAGATAAGTATGCTCTTCTCTCATTGAGAGAATCAGAAAATCAAACCCTTGAATCCGAACCAAGTTGTGTCACCTTTAGAGGGCCTACCGGAAGTTGAACCTCTACGAACGACCCAAGTGAGTACACACCTATCACCGGTGATTCCACCTCACTCTAATAAAGTCTACTTTGTTGAGTCCAAAGACTCCAAAGCCATGGTAACTTCTTTCTCATGATTTCAACTATCATCGTGAGAAAGCCTTGTTTGTCGTACTGAGCAGCGCCGCTCCCAACCTTGCTTGCAAGGGTGTATGAATTACAAGTGTTGGTGTGGTTGCAAGGCTCCAACTCTGTATTAGAGGCACTGAAGGTTATTGTGAATGGAAGCCTACTAAACACTCTCTTAGTTAGATGCCTACCTAGTTCACCTCCGAAAGGAGACATAATCTGTGCGCAGGGAGAGGGAAGAATCTCTCCCCTAGATTCTCGACATAGGTATGCACCTGGATGCTTGAAGTGGTATATGATGTTGGCCCCTATTTAAGGGTAACCTTCAAACATATATACTTAGTCCTTGGAAACACCAAAAACACGGGCGCTCTTTTGAGGGTGACACTGCTGTGTGAGGTGCACGCATACGCATAAGACAGCGGGGCACAGATTTTGTCTTCTCAACAAATTTTCTTTGTAGGGATAATTGAGTGTTTTTTCTTGAGTCTTAAACTGTCTATATGATCATCAAACAAAGACTCCCATAATTCCTCCAAGTTGCTTTGTCCTTGGTGGAACTGTTTACGACTACTGTTTGTGTCACTATTGCTTGATTGAAACTTCGCGTCTGTAAATGAGTGCTTGTCACCTTGAAACAAAGATTGCTGATTTGTATCATCATAAAACTGCCCTGAACCTAAAAATTTTGTCAAAGAACAGTTCCCGCTGTGTCTCAAAATCTGGTTTTATCTCAAAAATTGAGTCCGTTTAGCAAAATTTGGTCTTTTCTCGCGCAAACATTCAGAAACCGAGCACTTTCTCGCACAAACTGGCATTTTCTCGCATGAAGTTTAACATTTTCTCTCACAGTGAGGCATTTCCTCATGCGAATCTATAGCCTAGCATCCAAAACAGCGACCTTTTTCCCGTTAAGTGGTGAACTTTTTGCCTGATATGCCTTTTGTCTGTGGTTTGATTGCTTATTTCCTCATTGGCTGCAATCTGAAACTAGTTGTTTCGAGTTTTGAACTGACTGATTCTTACTCAAACTTGTCTTGTCTCTTTGTCTCTATCCTATCTTTTTGTGTTTTTGTGCCTTGTGACACGATAGTCGTATCTCGTTTGTTCTAGCCATACTTTCGACGATTCGTGCTGGGTGCATCTCACACCTTGGCTGTTCTAGCCTATTACCTCTTTTTTTTCGATACCTCTAGAGACAGAGTTCTGAGTCAGATCTTAAGTTTCCTCTTGTATCAGCTTCGTCTATGCCTTTTACGACTAGGAGCGGTAATATTTTTCCCATACGTGGTTCTGGAGTACGTAGAAGTAAACCTCGTGATCAAGGAAAAGGTCATTCTGAACCCATTGTTCAAGTTGATAATCAAGAGGGATCCTCACTTTCCTCTTCCCCATTTAGTATAGATCCAAGTCCAAATCTGAAACCAATGCTTTAGGTGTGTTCTAATATGTTGTTTCAAGATCAGCATAATCCATTTCTCTCAAACCAACAAGGCTACAAGAAGTCATCTATTTGGGTTAATCCTATTAACAACCCCTGCTGCCTTAGTGATCCTTTCAAACATTTCAATCCTTTTGATTCGCTAAAGAGCACATCGGCTACGAGTCCTCAACACAATACTCACACTCATACTGAAGGAGTGCACACAGAACAATCTCACATTAACAACATGACATCTCCTTTCGATTACACGCAAGGTCATGACCAATCCCAACACGAACAAGGTCATCAAGAAGAAGACCATCACCAGGGTCAAGATCAGACTCAGAGCATTTATGAAATTCTTGGTAACGACGATGACCCAATAACTCAAAATGACATAGATGCAGCAAAGTCTAATAAATATCTCATCAAAATGATGGAAATACTCCTTGCAGAAGACAAAGAAAAATACTTCCTAGATTTGGCAAAACAAGGGGTCAAGTTACCCGCAAACTTCCAAGTGGAAATGCTTGTCGCTAAAGAAGAGGAAACTAAAACCTCCAAATTGCATAAAATAATTCAAGATATCCACGGTCAAATTAGTCAACTTATGAAGGATAAGGACAAACCTACGCAACAGTTCACAATGGAAAGTATATGTCCTTTTCCGTTTGATAGGAGCATTGTTATGCCACCTATTCCAAAGGTGTAGAGCTTCCTAAATATGACAAGTATCTAGGTACCATGGATCCCCAAGATCATTTAAGAGAATTTCGTGCCTTATCGATGGATTTTATACATGATCAAACATATTTTATGTGTCTTTTTCCATGAATTTTGGGTGGACCCGCCATGGAGTGGTTCTCGCGACTAGCCACTGGTATCAAGACTTTTGATGAGATTGCCAATCTCTTTATACAACACTATTCTCATAATATTCAACATCCTGTCAACATAAGGGACCTCTGCAACCTTAAGCAGAAGCAAGGGGAACCATTCTTGATGTTTCTCCAAAGATGGAGACAACTTTGCACAAAGTACCCTTACAAAATACCCGAGTCTGAGAAACTCGATATATTCTTGGATAATCTCACCCCTGATTTCGGGTATCAAGTCCAACTTCAAGGTCCTCTTAATTTTGATAGTATGATAAAATAGGCTATGATAATAGAAGCATTCATGGTTAAAAAAGGTGAATGGACCTTAAATAAAGATAACAAACAAAACCCCTCATCTTCCAACAAAGATAAAGGGAAATTTTCCAACAAAAATAGGGATGTTGTGAATGATGGGGTGGTTGATAACGTGACTTCAACTTCTTTGAAACCGGTCTTCAATCTCACCTCTGGTATACAAGCGACCAAAGCTGTTGAAAAGGCTGCAACCAATACTAAACAACCTTCTAGATTTTCTGGCAACAAACCTTGGGCACCGCGACCCAAGCATGAATTTACCTCTTTGGGAGAACCGCTTGATGTGGTTTTCAAAACGTTGGTGCAAAATCAGATTCTTGCTCCTTTGGAGAAACATTTATACGATCCACAACCATGACCTCATTGGTGGAATGAGAATGCTTACTGCGACTACAACCAAAACAAAGGTCACAAGACTGCTACATGTCTCCAATTGCATCATAAAGTCCAAGATTTGATTGATAACAAGGTTATCGTTGTGGAGAATCATAACAAGAATTTGGATCATCAAGCATTTAAAGATCCCTTTCCTCATCATGAGAAAGGCGAGTCCTCCAACGCTCAGAATAATAATGCCAAAATTGATTATGCACATACCACTTACGATAATGTTATCAACATGATAGAACCAGTGGAAGTGGAATATTGCAATATGTTTACTAGCAAGGGAAGTGGGAATGATTCTAAACCCTGAACCCTATTTGTCTTGAGAGGCCCTGGGTCTCAATCATCTGAATCTGAAACATCTCAAGATTGTGCGAACGTTGTTACTAGATCTAACACTAGAATCTCTATCAAGGGTCCTAACCTTCCTGCTTCTACATCTGCGCCAAAGAAAACTATAGATAAGACTATTGTTGGCGCTACCAATAAGACCACAAAGGTGGTCCCTACACCTCCTACTACTGGTTATAGTATTCTTGATCAGCTTCAAAGGACCAATGCTCAGATAACTATTTTTGAGCTATTGAAAATCTCGCCTGCTCATAGGTAGATTCTAGACAAAGCTCTCACCGAAGATGATGTCCCCAAAGATATCAATCTCAATCAGTTTCAATCCATTGTGGGTGACTTGACCTCGCCACATTATTTATCCTTCTCTGAAGAAGATGATCACTCAATTAGTCACCTGCACAATGCTCCCCTGCATATAGAAGTCAGGATCAACAAACAGGTAGTCCGCTGCATTCTCATTGACGATGGTGCTGGTCTTAATATTTGCTCTGCCCATTTTCTTGCTCAGCTAGGTTATGGTGAAGACTGCATAGATTCTTGCAAAATAATTACCATAAAAGCCTATGATGAAGAAGAGAGAAAACCTAAAGGTCTAGTGGTGCTTCCCATTCAGGTTGGACCGGTTGAAAGAGACGTCATATGTCAAGTGCTAGACCTTCCTCTTGCGTATAATATCTTGCTAGGAAGACCGTGGATCCATGAGATGCAAGCGATTCCTTCTACATACCATTAGTGTATCAAGCTTTCTTTTCAAGGTGCAAAGGTGACGGTTCCCGCTAGTATGGGCTCTTCTTGTAATGCTCTCACTCAATCAGCTGATAGTCTTGTTCCGATTGATAGAGAATACACAGAACTCTGTGATGCCAAGCTCAAAGATATGGAATAGACCCTAAAAATCATAGACATAGGCATGGGGGGATATCAAATAGAACCCATGTTGTCATTAGCATCTCTACCCCTGTCTCCTCACTCTTATGGGAGACCTTCTAAGAACAACAGATCTTTCACTACTCCTGAGATAGTTTATGATGGTGCCTTTGTACGGTCTGCTACACCATTGGAAGATGAAGATGAGGAAAGAGCTATCAAGGCTTGGCTTTGTAAAGGAAAGAACATAGCTGAACAGACTACCCCGGCTCATGAACTAAATCCCAACAATGAAGGTCTTAAGATTATGAAACATTTTGGGTACAAAGGGAGTGGCCCAATAGGGGTGAATGGTAATGGGTTACATGAACCTATTCAAGCTATAGGTCAAAAGACAAAAGACACCACTAGTTTAGGTTTCAAAAAGATCTCGTTCCATCTGGGGATCAATAAATTTGTGCTAGAAAGAGAACCTTCACCAGAACCTGAAGGCACAGCTGCAGTCGACACTATAGAAGATAGCTCTGATGGGGATTTCTTTCCTTATCCCACTCCTCCAGACCTGGTAGCATTCTTTGTTAAGCCAGATAAATTTGTACCGCATGTCAGTACAGCTGATACTGATAGTGATTCTGATAAAACCACTCCATTTGAGACACTAACTTTTGAGCAATGGAAAGACTTACAAGATCCTAATTTCCAAGGTGAATGGTACATGCCACCAGAATTTCAAGAGCGGTTGACACAAGAACAGGTTAGTATTGCAAGAACTCAAAAACCTTCATGGTGCAAGCACCCAAGTCAGAGTTCAGATACAGACTCTCATGAGTATGATTTTGATAGTTTGTTAGGAGGATTTTATGAAAGACTTCTCGAGGTAAGTGAGGGGTCTAGTGAAAGGTCTAATGAGTCTGAGTCTATAGGTGTTAACATGTCTTCTACTTCGGTTGTTAGGGATCAAAAGGATTCAAACACACCTTTGGATGAGATCGGTTTAGATCTCATCTTGCTAGTTAACACTTTTGATGACTATACTATGAACGCACTTGAACCTGTCACATCTCTTTCCCTCCAACATCCTGAATTAATAGACTGGAATTCCCCTTCTTCATCTAGTGAAGTCCTTACATTCCAGAATGATTACACTCTGGCCTGCTACCTTCACGATGTTGAGCCCGTAACGTCCTCCACTAGTGAAGAAAGTGTCAACATGACCGAGGCTGACATCAAGTATCTTAGTCAGAAAATTAAAAAGAAAAAAAAATAGGCGCTCTGATGGTGAAAACCACATCGTGGCAGTATCAGAGCCAAAAAAAGTAAAAAGAAAAGATGTATCCGAAGGTGAAAACCTCTCTGAGGTGCCTGAGGATGAGATACTTAATGCGCTTCTAAGTCACTTCCAGGAACTCTCATCAGTGTTAATTGAGCCAACTCAGCCGGTAAATCTGGGAACAGAAGAGCATCCACACATCATTCATGTGGCCAAGTCGTTGTCTACAGAGGAACTTAAGGAATTCACAGAATTCTTCCAGGAGAAAAAGATAAATTTTGCATGGTGGTATTCTGACATGCCAGGTGTGGACCCTGATCTCATTATGCACCACTTATCAATAGCTCCAGGTGTGAAACCTGTCAAACAAAAACTTAGAAAGATGCATCCACATGTGGCTTTATTGATCAAGGCAGAATTGGAAAAACTTCTAAAAGCTGGGTTCATTCGAGCGATTGATTATGCAGAGTGGATCTCTAATATAGTCCCAATAACTAAACATGACAAATCTATCAGGGTCTGCACAGAATTTAGAGATTTAAATTTGGCATGTCCCAAAGATGATTTTCTGCTTCCCAATATTGACATGATCGTGGACATGACAACAGGATATGAGATGTATTCGCTAATGGACAGTTTCTTTGGCTATAATCAAATCAAAGTTGCGCCAGAGGACCAAGAGAAGACCGCTTTTACTTGTGCATGGGGTACATTCTGCTGGAATGTTATGCCCTTTGGTCTAAAAAATGTTGGAGCTACTTATCAAAGAGTTGTCACTAAAATATTACATGACATGATGTATAGGACAATGGAGGACTACATGGATGACACACTTGTTAAAAGTATGGATAGAAAGACACATCTCACTGATCTAGGTCCTATACTAGATCGTATGGAAAATTTTAGGCTACGTCTTAACCCTACGAAATGTGCATTCAGGGTTACTTCAAGAAAGTTACTTAGCTATATCATCTCTGTGAAAGGAATTGAGGTGGATCCGACAAAGGTACAAGCTATAATGGAAATGCCTCCACCTCATAATATCAAACAAATCAGAGGTCTCCAAGGTCGGCTCCAATCTATTAGGCATTTCATCTCGCAATTAGCTGACAAGTCAAAACCATTCACCAAAACTCTGCATAAAGGTGTGACTTATGACTGGAACAAATAATGTGAACAGGGATTTCAACAGATCAAGCAATATCTAGCCAATCTGCCTATATTAATGCCTCCTATTTGTTAGGAATAAGGTGTCTCAACCTTGGATAATTCCTATTCTTATTATTTGTTTTGTAAAATGTATTTTCTTGCAAATAATGTTGATGTGTCGGCATCTTGAATTGTGTGTAAGGAGATCATGACTAAAATGGTTATGACGGATTCCTATGACACGTAAGAGCTATGTCAGGAAGATTCAATGACAGGTGAAGACATGTGGCAATTGATAAATTTGAGTACTGTACACTCTTCCCCAATTGTGGGGTTCGGGGTTTCCTATTTTCTCGGAGAATGGTAAAACCCTACTACGGTTATCTTTGGGTGTAGCCCTAAAAAAGTGAAGCGCATGATATAAGAATTTTTTAGGGTTGCGAAGAGGAGTGATGTGAGTTTATTGTTGGAACATTTTATGCTGCCGTGATTTGTCTTCAAGGGTTTTGAAATCTTCTGAAAGAACTTGCATTGCAAGTGTATTGTAAGCTGTAATAGTTTTGATCAATACATTGTACAGGTTTTGGAGTGCTGGGGTTTTTTCTGAAAGGTTTCCCCAGGGTATATCATTGTGTCATTCTCTATTTTTCTATATGCATGGTATGTGGTTGCAATATCTTTGTTAAATTAGTTAACGAATCTGTAATTGTAAGGATTTAAAAGAATTTGCACAATACTTTCCTATAGAGATTAGCGTAGGAAGCTGTTTCCGCACCTGAGTTTCCTTACACTATTTAGGGAAAGTCTTTGATCTTATATATCTCAGTGATGGAAACATCCTTGGGTGCACTCTTGGCCCAAGAAGATCAAAATCATAAAGAAAGAGCCATTTACTACATCAGCAGAACATTGGTCTCTTACGAAATGAATTATTCTGTAATTGAGAAGGCTTGCTTGGCAGTGGTGTTTGCTTCCCAGAAGCTACGACACTACATGTTGGCTCACACTACAAGGTTAATCACAAAAATTGATCCATTGAAATACTTACTCAGTAAAGCTACCCTCCCAGGTAGACTAGCTAAATGGGTCATGCTCCTTAGTGAATTTGATATTGCATATGTTGAGAGAAAAGCTATTAAGGGGCAGGTGATTGCGGATCAGTTGGATGAAGCACCCATTACAGATCATCAGCCATTAAGGATGGGATTCCCAGATGAGTCCATCATGCTTCTCATGCATCAAACATAGACAATGTTCTTTGATGGTTCATTCACCCAACAGGGGTCAGTAGCTGGAATTCTGTTTATCTCACCTCAGCAGTATTCCTTACCAAAGGCATACAAAATGATGTTTCCTTGTACCAATAACACCGCTGAATATGAAGCTTTGATCAATGGACTAAAGATCGCTATTGAATGGCGAGTGGATGAACTAAAAGTATTTGGAGACTCATAACTGGTTATCAATCAAGTGAACAACATCTATCAAACAAAAGATGAAAAGCTAGTGCCCTATAAAAAGATGGTTGACAACCTTGAGAAATAATTTGCACATGTCACTTTTCAGCAAATTCCCAGGGTGGACAATAAAGCAACTGATGCTATGGCTACTCTGGCTTCTATGTTACAAATGCCAGAGAATGATTTCAAACATGAGTTCCTAGTGGAGACGTTATGCTACCCTGCCTATGACTCTCCTGACTCCCGGATGGTCTGTTCAGTCATTGGACATGATTCGTCCCGCCATAATCACATCTATTCTTATCTCCGTGACCAAATTATTCTTGACACATATAATAGAAATGAAAAACGTCACCTAATCCACAGTGCTTCACGATATGTCATCGTAGCAAATGACTTGTATAGACGAGGTCTAGATGGTACCCTCCTTAGGTGTCTAGAACCTGATGAGTCCAAACGTGTGTTAGAAGAGGTACATGAAGGCATTTGTGGTTCTCACTCGAATGGTCTGACACTGGGTCATAAACTTATTAGAGCTGGTTATTATTGGCCTGATATGGAGAAGGAAACTACACAGTTTGCCAAGTCTTGCAAACAATGTCAACTCCATGGTAATTTGATTCATGCTCCAGCCAAGGAGCTTATTCCCTTCATCACTTTCTGGTCATTTCAACAGTGGGATTTCAACTTAGTGGGTCAGATATATCCATCTTCTTCGAGAGGAAATAAGTACATCATCACTGCTACGGATTATTTTACTAAATGGGTTGAGGCAGTACCTCTAAGTGTAGCTGATGGAAAATTTGTAGCTATGTTCATACTAAACTACATTATCTATAGATATGGTGTACCTTCTTCTATTATCACTGACAATGGAGGAAAATTCAAGAACAAAGATCTTACAAATTTATGCACTAAGTTCAAGATCATTCAACATTGGTCTTCTATTTATTACCACCAGGGTAATGAGCAGGATGAAGCTTCCAACAAAAAAATTCTCAAGATCTTACACCATACTGTACACACATCTGGATGAGATTGGCATCTCTAGATTAATCCAGACTTATGGGCCTATCGCACCAGTATAAGAACGCCAACAGGAGCCACGCCCTTTGCTTTAGTCTATGGTGCAGATGCAGTACTGCCTATTGAGGTTGAGATTCCTACCTTGCGAGTCTCTCTAAAGGGCCTCATTACAGATGATGACATTAGAATATCTCAGGTACAAGACCTTGAACTACTAGATGAACATCGAAAGGTGGCATTCGATCATCTCAGAGCATATCAAAAGAGGATATCTAAGAGCTATAATAAGAAGGTTAGACCAAGAGACTTCCAAATGGGTGATCTCATCCTGAGAACCCTAATAATCAACAATAGCGGACTCAAAAAGGGAAGTTTGAGCCAAACTGGCTTGGCCCTTATATTATCACTGCAGTATTTGTGTCTGGTGCCTATCAGCTCTCCACTATAGAAGGTGAACAACTCAAAGAGCCCATCAATGCTCTTCACCTGAAGAAATTCTACAGTTGAGATATCTTTTTGCATGCTCATGTACATATTTTATTCTGAAAAAAATCCTAAAAATTGTAAAATGTTCTGAAAAAATGATCATCTTAGTGAAAACCTGGCAAACAGGCGCTTTGATGTATCTATTATCCTGGTGAAAACCTAGTAAACAGGCATCTTGATAATACCAAAAAAAAATGAAAAAATGAAAAAATACAAAAAAAAAAATGAAAACAACAAAAAATTGAAAAAATGAAAATACAAAAAAAGAGAAAAAGAGAAAAATGTGCCATTGATGAAAACCTGGTAAACAGGCGTCATGGTAGAAAAAATATAATTTCTGCAAAGATGGTGAAAACCTGGTAAATAGGCGCCTCTTGTTCTGTAATACTTTATCTGTTGCAACATCTCTTGGCTTTCTCGCAGTTGCTATTCTGCTTTCTTGCTTCAGTTTACTCTCCCGCTTTAGTTCACTTTCCTGCTTTCGTGTGCTCATGCTTTTGCTCTCAGTCATCTTTGAGATTTTTCTCGACCTCGCATGGATTGAAACTGGTCACACTCGGGGGCATGTTCCTGGTCTAGGGGGCATTGTCTTATCTTTTGGAGTCTTTCTCTCTTTTGCATCAGTCACCAGTGGTTCTCACTGTGTCTACCTGCTGATGCCTAGATCTCGTTATCGATCTTTATGCTTGAGAATCTCTTGCGACAGTCACCAGTGGTTCTCACTGAGTCTGCCTACTGTTGCTACATTGCTAAGATTTCTCCCTTCATTTTTCTATTTGTTTGTTTGGCTTCGATCCATTTGTTACTTGGGGGCATGGTTCCCCACCTCGATCGCTCTTCGGTTTACACTTGAGTCACTAATCATGTCAAAAGACAACTTTCTACTAGCACAAACTGGTGTTTCTCAACACCTTAATCAAATAGTGTTTCTCAACACTCTCTTTGGACACATCTGTGTTTTTCAACACACTTCGGATATCTCACGACGTAAACATCTCTCGATAGCAATCAAACACAATGCACTCACAAGCACAATAGTGTTTTTCAACACCCCAAACATAGACACATTCGTCAACTTTGAAACATGCTGAGCTATGATTGAATCTTTCTTTGTATGTTGTCTATTCTCATGAATTTCATTGTTATTTTGTTTGTCTACTACTTGTTGGTGTGGTTTTGATGATCTGACAACGTCAAATAAATAGGGTGTATGTGATAAGAGCTTCTGCATTAAGGTGTAAAAGCCTCACATCCCTCGATCTTGTTTATTTGTACACCAAGGGGAGGTTGGAACTACTTCCTTGACTGTTATTTCTCTATTTGTTTACTTACGAACTTTTACTATATGAAACTGGAAACAATGTTCAGGTCACCTTGGCTTTTGTGCCCCGGTGCTTATGTTCATTTCCTACATTTTATCCAATGAAATTCATATTCATATTCTTATGGTTGCAGCGGCACCAGTAAGGATTGTATTGACTCTAATGATCTAAAAGTACTCGATGATGATAAATACAATGAGTCCAACAACCAAGTCCTAGGATTGCATTTAGCTTAGGCTTGCATTTTGCATTGTAGGCTTGCATTCACATTTTAGGCTTGCATCATTGTGATTTTGGTGCTCTCTTCATTATCTTCTCATTTTTTCAAAGTTCCTCATCTTTCATCATGGTTTCCTCTGGGCTGCACAAGTGTCCAGTCCTCGCTCTCGATCTTCATTCGTGTTCTTTTGGTTAGTACCTGTTGTATATTGCAATATCCTGCATGAGATAATTAGTACCATTGCATTACACTCATTTCCAAAAAGTGCATTTCCATACATTCATTTGCATTTATATATCCATAAACACGTGCATCAAGTATAAGCATAAATCAAATCATACATAGCATTTATCCATCTAACATCTATCATAGCATTTTCATACATCAATAAAACATGTGCATAAACATTTGCATATCCATCCATTGCATATATTTCTAATCCATACATCTAAATCATATAGGAAAACATCTCATAAAACATACACATCTAAAGCAATATATAAACATGTACAATGATGCCAAAAATTGAGCTCATATATATCCATCGGTCAAATTTACAAGGGTGCTACTTGAGCACAATATGTAAAATGATGGTACAATATGTATGTCAAAGTATCTCATCTAACCACCCGGTGGAGGTGGAGGGGGTGGCATACACTGCTACTGAGGAGGAGGACCCGGTGGAGGTGGTCCCGGTGGAATGACCCATGCACCAACATACTCTGTAAAACGTTGAATCTGATCCACTGCCTCAGGAACTGTAATAGTGTACGTAGCATAGTAATAAGAAGCCTGAGCAGCCTCATATCTAGTCTCTAGCTATGATCTCACTAGTGCCTCTCATAACTCCTTGATCTCTTGGTCCTGCTCTGATATCTGTGTATCTCGAATAATCACTTGCATATGGAGGTCGTCACGCTCCCTCTGAGACTGTCGGGCTCTCTCTGACTCTCCGGAGAGCCTCCTGCAACTGTGCTACCTGTCCGCCTGCTGGAGGATCAGTTGGAATAGCATCAGCCATGATAGTATCATCTCCCTGCTCAGCGGCTCTGTCCTGACTGCCACTGGGCCTAGCACCTACATCTAATCCCATGGGTCTAACATGAATATCAGTCTGAACTATCCTCGTTCGTACGACTCTCTCCTGCTGTTGTAAGGGAGCCTGCTATCCCTATGGCTATTGTACCTATGGAGGGACCTGCTACTGTGGTGGTGGTCATACCATCTACTGTATCGGTACAACAGGAGCTGTAAATTTGGGGAATGGATGCGCTAACATGTGATCTCTATATGCTGGTGTCACACCTGCATTCATTACTGTGGCCATATAATCCCACCTGGCTGGTGGTACCCGCGCGTCTATCATACTATGGCCCCTATCAATCTATCTCTGCCAGCTCTTATTTGTCTCATCGATGAATCGGGCTTATGTGCAATACTCTAGAGACACATCTTGTGGCCTCCCAAACTAGCGCAATACGCACGTAAGCAAGAAATGGTCAATGATGGTAATGGTATGCCCGATCAAAAGACGTGAACAGAACATGTATGATAAGTCCTGGCGAGCATCATCCCACACCTTAGTGGCTATCCAAGGCTGCCATATGAATGCGGCCATGTCATCTATCTGTGATCTCCACTGCTCGGTCTTACCCAATGTCAGTTGGGTCATCGGTCCTGCATACCTGTAAATGTATGACTCTAAAGGCTGTCGTGTATCATAGAACATCAGCCTGCATATGGGAAGGTGCTCCCAGGCCCAGATCTGTAGTACAACGACTCCTGCCGCCATGGTACGGGCACCTTGGTACACGATCTCGTGCATCTCATGGTATATCTGAGCGAGCATGCACTCACCCCATCCAAAAGTAACTGCAGGAATGGCCAACATCTTTTGTAACATGCCTCCCTAGCTGCACTCTAATCCATGCTAACCACGATCAAGAACCAAATGGCAACTCAGAAATAGTGCTAGTACAACTGCCAGGGGATGATCTCTGTTGTAGCTACGTATCAACTCCTCCCATGAGATGGCCCGGACCATCACCAAATCATCCTGAAAAATGGGTCTCAAAGCCTGTGTACCTACTCTAGGTTGTGTGTCGTACTCCACATGAGCTCCATGGAAAGGCACTCTCAGAATCTAGTATATGTCCTCACGAGTGACCGTCATCTCCCCCTGTAGCAAGTGAAAGGTGTTCATCTCCGAATAGAAATGCTCAACCAAGGCACCCAGTAATCCGTGATTTACCTGAATATTAGGTACATCATGAAGGTAAGTCAATCCTAGCCTATCAATGTGGGCACCGTCAGCATCTGATAATTTCTAAAGCAATTCACCCATGACAGGATGATGTGATCGAAAACCTATGTCAGGGAGGTCAACCTGCAAAGCAAGTGATGAAATTGGATCAGTACCTCAACAATGATGATTTTTTAAAAGAAAAAGACAACAACTACAGCTACGGACCTATCCTACACACAGTTTTGAGATATTGCAACTTGCTGACTCTGCGACGCAAGAAAATGATAACTTTTGAATTTTGGCCAGTTTTCCATGCGAGGAAACTCTTTTCCCGTGTGAGGAAACTCTACTCCCATGCAAGCTTTCTGACTTGCGTGAGGTGGGATGTGTTTCCGTGCAAGATTTCAAAAATCTTGCGCGGCGCAAGCGTGCTCTTCGCGTGAGCACAGGGGAGGGGCCCGTACGAGGAACCCCTGACCCACGCGAGGAAAGAGATTCCTTGCGTGAAAGGCGACATGAGCCGGCATGAGGAAACTGTTTCCTCACACGAGCTTGGATGAGACAACATTTAAAAATGCCTAAAAACATGTTAAATGCTAAAAAATAATAAATTTTTTTTCTGAAATATAGGATCAAGTTGCGATTGCTTACAGGTGCGTCATACTCCACTGGTCGGTTGTATCGTTGGGAGCGCTCAAATTGGTGTGTGTGCACGGGAATGCTATCGATGTCAGCTGGAGCCCTCACCATCGCTAAATTTAGAAGGTGAATAATGATTTGAAAATGAGCCCTCCGGGCCTTATATAGCCTTTGACCTAATTTTTCAAAGTTCCCCATTTTCTACAAAAATTGCACCCTTGGCTTAATGGACCGTTCTGAATCCATCTTCGTGATCGAAATCAAAATTGAAATCTGACACTCCTAGGTAGCTCAAAATCGCGTTTCAAAATTTTGGGACCGACGCGATCGAACGCTTGTGCAGTCAATTTTCTGACGTCGCTTTCTTGTCAGGATTATCTCTTGCCATCATTTTCTCAGATTTTTCAATCTTTTCATCAAAGTCAACTCTCGTCAAATCTAGGTCAACTACAGTCAAACCTAATTAACAGGACCTCTCGATTGCTCTAAATCAATTATGCTTTCTCTTGATCTATCTTTGATATCTCTGGATCTTTGATCTCATTTCTCTGCAATTTCTCGCTCTCATCATTATGATGTATCATCTTTCGATTTCACTCCCGAGGGGGCAAGATGATTGCATCGGGTAAGTGCACAAAGATGGGGGACCAAAAAGGGGGTATAAGGTGCCACTTTTTTTCTGAAATCAGCAAAATCTGAACTTCAAAAAGAAATTGAGTACACTTGCACTCAAAATTTTAAAATGTGACAAAAACAAGAGTTGTTCTACTCCGAATCTTGTTTCTAAACTACTAATTTTTTTTAGAAATGGTGGAGATTAGGGCCCTCAAAAAGGGGGAGCACAAAAAGTGGTTCTATTTTTTGTGAAAAAACATAACATAGCGTCTGGTGTGCTCCCCCTAAAATGTTAACTTTAAAAAAAAAAAAAAAATCGCTCCAGTGAGAAATTAGCTAACACCATCTAGTTTATCCTAGATGTTTCTGCTAATTTTTTTATGAAAGTGTGATTTTTTACCATTTTTCGAAGTGGACACATCCTTAAAACATGAAATTTCTGTGTGCTCCCCCTAGAAATCATTGAAAACTAATTGAAAATCAAAACTTCTTTTTTTTAAAGTGTGTAGAATGGAGTCTAGTTTCTGAAAATATAATTTTTTTCAAAATTTGATGAACGAGCCAAAATCTAAGCCCAAATGAATACACATTGGTTTTTGACAAAAATCGGACATACTTAGAAAAGAAATTAGAGATGAAACACTTAACATAATGAGAATTCAAAATAAATTATATGGTTATATAGCTATTAGAGAGATCTACAATATCATGTCATCTGATTTTATCGTTATTGAACCACGTGCAAACCTGACAGGGAGCACACAAGAAAAAATGTTATTTTTTAGTAGGTTTGCTAGAAAACATGTCTCAGGCCTATTTGAATCCTCCAAGCCTTTGGGTTGGAACTCCACGGCAAATCCAAGCCTTAGGCTTGGTAAATATCAATGTCGTTAAAAGGGTGCACGCCCTATACTCACTATATGGCGTGCGCCCTATATTAGACAGAAAATAGAGAGAGAGAGAGAGTCCAGGATTTATACAAATATAACATTTAAGTATAAGTCTGATACATTTAATTTCTTATACTTTAAGTTATATTTGTATAAATACCTTCCAGGATGTTTGAGATAGGTTTCA
>MU226912.1:0-20633 GCA_018584345.1 Thuja plicata
TTGTACGGATTGGCCAACCTAAGTTTTCTTAGAATGCACGTATAAAGCATTCTAAGGTTCCAAATTTATTTATTTGTCCACCATTAGAACTGTTGGATTCAAATTTTCAAAGAGGTAACTATTAAAGAAAATGGTTGTAATCATGTCTTATTGACTAGTTGTTAGTATCTTGGAAGGCTTTAAAAGATAGAGTACTTCAATTTTCATGCTATTTAAAAAAAAAATCTTCTCTCACATTTTCTTGTGTGATTGTAACAAATATGAGATGAATGTTAATGTAAATGTTAATGATTTTAAAAGGACCATTAAACAGATGTGACTACAATGCATCATACCTTTGTTGCAACTTATTTGTTTTATGTTTGGTATGACTATGTGATCTAATAATACATTGTCTTAAAGATTTCAACTTTCCACAATTAAAAATAAATAGAATATTAAAACGTTGTTGATATTTGTAGGCATGTGTGTCAAGTGTCATCAACTATCTAGTGATTCTTTTTGAAGCCCCACCAATAATATTGAACAATAAACAAATATTTTTTGTTTTGTTTTACTCATTTACTGTCGCAATTGCGACGTCAACCCCTGAATTGCGACGGGGGTGCTGTAGCGGCGACACCAAACGCCCGTCACCATTGGATTGGTATCCATCGCAATTACGACGTCATCCAAGGGGATTGCGACAGGTTTGCTGTAGCAGCGACGCCAAGATCCCGTCGCAATTGCATTGGTATCCGTCGCACTTGCGACGAATTCAACAAGAATTATGACTAGATGATGCCAGAATAAAATGGCGGTATAGCGACGGATATCTGTCGTAATTGCGACGGGTGATGACGGGCGTCATGATTTGCGACTAAAAACGAGCGACGTTTACTAATGTCGCACTAGCGACACATGTCTTTCGTAATTGCGACACATAGCTGTCGCAATTCGATGCCAAATGTATTAGTGTCCTTACCATTGCCTAATTTCCATCTTGCTTTTGCAGTCACTATACCTTTAGTCATCAGAATGCCATTCCATATGTAGGATCCCTTCGGGTCCAAATCTCTGCTGATGAATTGTTTGAAGGTTAAGTTAGCTGCATATTTATCCTTCATAATATCCCTCCATTCCCCTGTAGAGTTGAAAATTCTCCAAATCTTCTTAGCTTGCAGAGCTTTGTTGAACTGCTTCAACTTCTTGATGGCCAGCCCTCCATGCTTTTTTGGCTTGCATATAGTATCCCAAGCCACAAGTGGGTATTTCTTGTTTCCCTCTTTGTCGGCCCATAAGAACTTTCTCTAAATAGCTTCCAGAGAGTCTACCACCTTAACAGGGATTGAGAAGAGGCTTAGAGCATAAGTAGGAAGGTTCTGAAGAGTAGATTGAATCAGAGTCACTTTTCTATCCTGACTCAGGGTGATGCTCTTCTAGCCCGCCAATTTCCTGTTGAATCTATCAATAAGGCCTTCCCAGAAGGCCTCGGGGGGTTTGGTTCCAAGTGGAAGACCTAAATAGGAAGCTGGAAAGGAGCCAGTACCACAGCCCAGAATGCCAGCCATTTTCCTCTGTTTATCCTTGGGAGTTTTAATGAAGAACACTAAGCTCTTGTTTCAGTTAATAAGTTGACCCTAAGCATTGGAATAAGAATTAAGGATTTTCTTGACATTTATAGCTTCCTTAACCAAAGACTCACCACCCAGAATGGTATCATCCACGAATTCCTGGTGAGTAAAAGTGAAAGGGCTTGAAGAAGGTTGTAGCCCATTGATCAGACCCCTTCATCAATAATCATGGATAATACTTCTCAAGCACTTCGCCAAAATGATGAAGAGAATCAAGGAGAGGGGGTCCCCTTGCCTAAGACCCCTAGAGGATTTGAAGAAGTCTGAAGGAGAGTCGTTCACAAAAACAACAAAAGAAGGTGTGGAGGTCAATTGTGAAATAATCTTTAAAACCTTGTCATTAAAACCAAAAGCCCCCAAAATGTTACTCGGGAAGAACCAATAAACCCTGTCATATGCCTTGGAGAGGTCCAATTTAAGCAGGAATCCTTCCCGATTGCCCTCCTCCAAAGAATGAATCACCTCACGCACTGCCATAATAAAGTCCAAAATTTGTCTACCAGGGACAAAGCCCATTTGTTGCAGGCAATTAAAATTGGGAGGATTTTAAGCAGTCTGAGAGTTAAGACTTTAGAGATAATCTTGTAAAAAGAGTTACACAGACTAATGGGCCTAAAACTATCAAAAGAATTCGCACCTGGGATTTTCGAGATGAGGACAAGAAAAGTGGCGTTGATCTCTTTAAGAAGGCTCTTGGCACCAAAGAATTCTTGGACAGCTTTGACAATGTCATCTTTGATAACCTCCCAGTACATCTGGAAAAAGAAAGAAGGGAAGCCATCTAGGCCAGGGGATTTTTCCACAGGTAAAGATAAAATAGCTTGGTGGATTTCTGCCTGATCTGGGATCACCAACATGTACTTATTCTGGCTTTCTGTGATCACCTTAGGAATAGTTTGAAGAATAACATCCTGGTCATCCTTGATGAGTTTATTCTCTTTAGAAAGGATTTGAGTGAAGTACCTGATGGCCTCATTAGCAATCTCCTTGTCTTCCTCCAAAGTAAGATCCCCTTTCTTAATGGCACTGATTCTATTAGCCATCATGTGTTTCATAGTGGATAGGTGAAAAAAGTGAGAGTTTTTGTCCCCCTCTTTTAACCACACCGATCTTGACCTTTGCCTCTAGAACATTTCCTCTTTACTTACAATGTTGTGAAGATCAGCCAGAATGGATTTTTCAGCACTGATTCTATCAACATCATAACCATGGTTTTGGATCTCTTCTTGAATCTCTGCAAGCTCTAACTTAATCCTGTCTTTTGTCTAAAAATATTTCCAAAGTCTCTTTTGTTCCATTTTCTAATCTCCATTTTAATATTCTTAAGCTTCTTAGCCACCCTGTACATCATCATCCCATCCACATCAATACTCCACCACTCCTTTATCTTACTGAGGAGATTGGGGTGGGTTTTCCACATCCTCTCAAATCTGAAGGGGAAAGCCTTTTTCTTATTGTGATTGGCGAGATTGAGAGAGATAAGAGAGTGGTTAGAACTGAATCTCACCAAGGAAGAAAGGTGACAATGATACTGTTGCATCCAGTCCAAAGAAATGAGGTCTCTGTCCAGGCAAGCCTGAATACACTTTGGTCCCGCTCTTCTATTAGACCAAGTGAGTTTACACCCGCCTAAATCCACATCAATGAGATCTAGATCATTGATCAAATTGGAAAGTTGATGCCTACTCTCCAGGTCACGTGGCAGACCACCAAATTTCTCAGATTCCAGAAGAGGAGTATTGAAATCCCCCATGATAATGGCTTTTGGTTCAATAACTTTGGCAAAAAGAGTTCGCAGCTGGTCCCAGAAGACACACCTACAATTCTTTGTGTTTGGAGCATAAATGTTCATTACCGCCCATCCCTCTTGTTCTTTTGGGTTATTAAAGTGAATAAGTAAGATGTTTCCCGCGTCCCAAATGATTTGAGCATTGAGGTGATCCTTCCATAACACCATTAAGCATCCAGAGGCTCCATCTGAGTCAGTAGTAGCAGTATTCAGACCTTTTCCAAAGGAAATGCTTGCTACTTTATCCTTTTTAATTTTTGTTTCTTGTATCAAAAAAATGTCTGGTCTATGGTCCCTTATCATATTCCCAATTATTTCTAGTTTGTGTACTCTATTTAGCCTATGGATGTTCCATGATATGACCTTCATGATTTCTTAAGAGACTCCTGGATGGTCCACTGGTAACCATCCGCAATATTTATTTTTGCTTCTTCCTTTCTGATTTGATTCATGCTCTTCCTTCCTGGTGTGTTAGACTTGCTTCCTGTGTTTGCTTTGGCCCTACTTCTTGTTGTTGCAGGAGAGGCCGGAGATGGGTCCCTGCTATTTTTCTTTTTCACTGTTATCCATGCTCCCACATTCTCATCTTTGGAGGCATCTTTGTAGCTATCGAATAGGGCTTCCATTCTTGACATTTGACCAGGCGTAGTGGATGATACCATTTCCAAGAATCGGCTAATCTTCCCTGGAGAGATATAATTGCTTCTACTAACATTTGATTCTTGGGAGAGGGTTGGGCCATGTCCCCTCGTGTTCTTCCCATCTTCCTGTGAATCTGGAACAAAAGAGAGGTCAATGTAAGCCTCACCTGTAATCTCCCCCTCTTCTGGGTTCTCCTAGCCTCCTTTGACTCCATTCCCATTTTCATCCTCTGGATGTGTTGGGCTTGCTAAGGCCCCTTCATGCTCCCTACCTTTACCTAGCTGAGCTTGTGGTTGTCCCTTACCCTCCCCCTCCGTTGGTATGGACCCTTCAGATTCCAATTGCTCTAACTGAAGTTCCAGGCTATCAGTTGTCAACTCCCCTTGAGGGTATTGCTTTTTTTCTTTTTTGATATCAATTCATTTGGGAGTTTCTCTTTCCAGACCTTCTTGGGTATTAGGTCCTTGTTCAAAGGTTGTAACTCCATCCTTTTTCGTTGCTTGATTTTCTCCTTTTGAGCTTTTTCCTTTTCAATGACTATTGGGCACTGATTGGCTTTGTGTCTAGCTTTTTTACAGTGGAAGCAAGCAAAGGGGACACTTTCATACTCTATCTGTTGCACTTGTTTTCCTAGTCTGGATTGGAAAAAAATTACCTTTGGCATGTCTTGGCCTGCTTCAACTCCAATGCATATCCTCGCATAAGTGAGTCTTTTCTTCGCTACTGTTACTGGGTCAATAGATAGCAGCTCCCCGAAGGATCTTGCAATGCCCTCAAACACGTCCTCATGCCAATATTCCAAGGGCAATTCTAGAAGTCTCACCCAGACTGGTGCTTGGGTCATGAAATCTTTGTTGAGATCCAGGTTAGAGGTCCATTTTTGTAGAATGAGGGTGGATCTACCCACTGACCAGTTCTCCGCACAAAGTATTTTGGACTGATCTTCTTGACAGGAGAACTCAAAAGCATGAAGCCTTTGGCCATTGTCAAAACCATGACTTGACCTTTGAGATCCCATTTGTTTTTAACAAAGGTTCTAACTATATCAATATTGGGTCTAGATCCTATGAACTTGCCCACCAGAGTAGCGGCCATACTCAAAATATTATGATCAATAAGCTTAGAAGGCATTTCTAAAGCATAGATCCCCATCTCTTTGTTAGAGACATCCTTAATAGTTGGGAAAAGAGACTTACCAGAGGGTTTGTCTCTAAAAAGGTTTGTCCACCGCCCCAGTGGGGCCCTTTCATCGCTCGTATCTCTCATTTCTGGTGTAGAGCCTTTTGTTTCTCCTGGATCCGGCTACAGTATCCATGGGACCCCTTCATCTGTCAAATCCTTAGTTCCCTGGTCCTTGCCCTGATCCTGGCATGTGCCCTGATCGTTCTGTCCTGAGCCAGAAGGTTTCCCGCCCACTGCCAAATTCAATTTTTTTCCCTCAGACGCTGCTCCTCGGTCGCTCATTTTTGTTGTCCCTCTTCGAAACAAAAGAAGAGTTAAAAATTGTCAAATTTTGTTATAGGCACTACAATATTTTATTTAATAATATAAATATATGTTATTTTATGATATGTGGGATTAATATATATTATTTTATTAATATATTTTACTATTTTGATTATTATATATTTATATTAATTTATTAATATATTTTACTATTTTAATATATTTTATTATATACTATTTTGATTATTATATATTTATATTAGTGAATTAGTTTTGCACCAATCAACCAATCATAAATCATAATTTTTTCCTCGTTGAAATATTTCTAAAGTTTAAATATTTATTTACTAATTAAATATATTATATAAATTACTTATCTCAATTATGATTGGTTCAATTGATTTTTTCTTAAATAGGACTCCTTTTTTTAGGCTTGCTCCATATTGAGTTTTTTTATTAACTATCTTATTGGAGAGTAAATATTACAAACTATTCAATATAGTTCTAGATTAATTGTTGATAATGATTTAGAACTACCTAATCTGGCTTGTTCAATGAATAAATGTCTAACCAAATAAATTATAAAATTAAAACTAATTAATAATTAGTTTTCCTCGGTAAATAAAAATTTATATACAGCATTCCAAATTTGCACTAACTAAGCATTATAATATAAAAAGAAGTAATAATATTTTAACATTCTAATCACATCTAAATAACAATCTTAGATTACTAAATCAAATTATTTAAAAATAAATTTAATCATACGTTCATAAAACAAACTAAAATATAAGAAATAAAGTAAACTAAATCACTAACCATGCAAAGATTTATTAAAAATCAATTTATCACAATTAAACAATAATATTATTTATTAATTATGTTTTATCAATATAAAAAAGAACCTAATTAAATATAATAACATCTTATTAAAATGAAATATATAAGTAACAATTTATATTTCTTTAAATTTTCTTAATAAAATTACTTCTAACTTATTCTTTCTAACCAACTTAAAAATATTCCTATTCTAATCATGATATACTTTCATATATGGTACTTAAAGAATCAAATACAATATCAAATATTTTATATTACTAAACTAAACTCTAATTCCTAAACATAAATTTTCTATTTCAATGATCTCATGTCCTTATTTGCATTACAATACGTGGCACTTCTTTATAATATATTTATAATAATTTATAATTCTTTTAAAATAAAGCATATGAACTTAGAAATTTGCTTAGTTAATTTAGAATTTTTGCATATATTATTAATTTGTAATTATTTCCCAATTTTATATTTTTTACTGGGAATAAAAGTTTTGATTTATTATATTATTACTAATTTACAATCTTTTCTAAATAAAACATATGAATTTAAAAAGTAAATTTGTAGTTTTGCATATATTACTAATTTATACTTATTTTTTAATTTTATAAAAAATAATTTGTAAAGTAAAAAATTGACACTCAATATTTTTCTTAAAACATAAATTGAAAAGAGAAAAAAAATTACCAAACCATCATTAGATTCAATAGATTATAGTCATTAGATAAGTTAGACAATTTGAATAAAACTATATCACTTGCATTAAGGTCCACTTGAGTTTGGAGAAAAATGAAATTTCATAATTGGGCATTGAATAATGAGGTTTTTATAAGCAAGAAGAAAACTGAAACATCTTTCTAGATTGAGGTTAAAGATTATCATTTGCAAGTTTGGATTTCAAATTAATTATAAAACATGTATGTCTAAGTATATATATTTTTATCATGGAATGAAAAGTGTGATTTAAGAACAGATTTCCAATAAATAATTCATGTGATGTGTTAGTGGTTAAAAATAATAAGTCTGGTTGTAATCAATTTTCTCCAAGTAGCAAGGTGAAAATCGAGAGGCTGCTGAAATTTCTTTGATCAGAGGAGGGTTTTGCTCGCTCGACACATATAGGGGAGCAGCCGTACGGCTATGAGGGAGTCTGTTTGCTGGGCTCTGATGGTCACGAATGGGGTTTCCAAGAGTCTCACTCTTTCTGGAGCCTCAACTGGTGGTGGATCTTCTCTCGGTGTGAGTTCACAGGCGAAGGAGACATTTTATGTTGGAGAGAGCTCGAAGTTGAATAAAGTTAATGGATGCCTTCCACGTAGCTAGGATTGGCTTGTGCTGGTTATCCCTCTAGAAGCAGTAATGGATGATGTGGACTATTTGGCCAAACATGCATTGATATGCAAGTTTCTTGGTATCTGGATTTCCCTGTCGGCTCTAGAAGCTTGGATTCACTGTTCGTGGCAGGTGGAAGGTGATATGGATATTATGCTGGCTGGTAATAGCTACTTTTTGGTGGCTTTCTCTTGCATGTCAGATCGGGACCAAGTCTTTGAGGGAGGCCCATATTTTTATGACTACGTGGGACTTTCGTCGAACCCTGGCATACGGGGTTCAATTCTGCTAAGGATCTCCCTTCCAGGGTTCCTATTTGGGTCTGCCTGCCGCGGCTTCCTTTGGAGTTCTGGCGTGAGGATATCCTTCGACAGATTGCTGCTTTGCTTGAGAAGCCGGCTGCTATAGCACATCAATCACTAGATAAAAAGGTTATTTCTTATGCCCATATTTGTGTTGAAATTGATTTAAATAATCCTTTGCCAGACTCTTTGGAAATTTGCCTAGGCTCTTCTTCTTGGATTCAGCAGCTAGACTATGAATCCCTTCCCTTCCGATGCCACATTTGTCATGAGTATGGTCATTTACAACGCTAATGCCCTCAAGCCTCTAAAGGCAATGGTGTACTCCTAGCGGGTTCTCAGGCCCAAGGATGGGTAATGATGGTAAGGGGAATGGTCAAAATGTTAGTACTGGAAAAGGGAAAGTTCAAACTGATAGTACTGGTAAAGGGGAAGCTCAGATGAATACTTCAAGTCAGGGGCAAGGGCCAACAAACACTACCGGTCCTGATAAGGATGGTTTTATCCCTACTCACAGTCGTGCTAAGGGAAGGGGTCAGAAGTGACCTCATCTAGATCGGCAAGTGGACTCAGGGTTCAATTGATTTGAGGTGCTAGACAACATGGTCATAGAAGAAGGCATTCTTTCAGATGCTCAATGTGGGGTTACTGGCTCAAATGGGAGGAGTTCTATTCTTAGTGGAAACCAGGATGTTGTAGTTCAGCAGCAGCTGGAGACCCCTATTGTCCCTGAGTCTGGTGCCTTTCTGGTTTCTCCTGCCCCACAGGAAAAGGATATTCTTCTGGAAAATTTGGTCAAGGATGTGTTGGCCTCTGGTAAAGGAAAGGGATCTTCTCTTACTTTGGGCCTGATGCAAAGACCATTTAAGAAAGTCTCTTTTGCTACTCCCTCAAGAGTTGGGCAAAAGCAGGATCAGGAAAAAATTAAACTTACAGGAGATTTACTGGTAGAGTCTGGGGCTGTAAAGACCTTGGATGAACATTTCCCCCACTCTACTCAATGATTATTCTCTCATGGAATGTGAGGGGGTTGAATAGCATCCCCAGAAAAAAAGCTATTCATGAGTTGGTGGTTGATCATTCTCCAAATATCCTTTGTATCCAGGAGACCAAGCTTTCAGTGGATTCCATGTTTAGATGTGCTCCTAATATTTGGTTTCTGGGGCAATGTCAGTGTGTTGGTGCTTTGGGGAGCTCTGGTGGTCTTGCCATTTGTTGGGATCCTAGGAAAGTTATGCCTCTCTACTTGATCTCTTATCACTCGGCTCTCTCAATGGTGGCCTCTTCTCTGGAAACTGGAGAGATGATTCTTGTTACTAATGTGTATGCCCCTATAGATCTCCTTGGCAAGATTAAGCTCTGGGCACATATTAGGCATGTTAGAAGTTGTCACCCATTCTTGCCTTCGATTGTTGTCGGGGATTTCAACTCTATCATTAGTCTAGAGGAGAAGTGGGGTGGGTTGGCTCGCTTGGGTCCCTCTTCTGAGCTTCTTTGAGAAAATATGGATCTTTTACATCTCTCTGATGTTAGACCTCTTAATGGGCTCTTTACATGGAATAATATAAGGGTTGGAGATGATGCCATCTCGGAACGCTTGGACAGGTTCCTGGTTTCCTGCTTTTGGAATTGTGGCTCTCTTTCTCTCTCTTCTGGAATTATTGATTGGAGAGGCTCTGACCACTAGCCTATTAAGCTCATGGCTAGTTATGTTGCCACCCCCAAGAAGCCTCCCTTTAAGTTCTAGCTGATGTGGCTTCGAGACTCTTCTCTCCATGATTAAATGGCTCATTGGTGGAGACTAGGTGGCCCTGCCTATGGCACTGCTATGTTCTCCTTCTCAAAAAAATTACAATTTGTCAAAAGGAAGTTGAAGAATTGGAACAGGACTTGTTTTGGTAATCTCCACATCATGAAGAAGAGGGCTTAGGATCATCTAGATGTTATTACTAGGCAGATTTAGGATTTGGGTTTTTCTGAAGCTCTTGGCATAGCGGAATCCCAAGCTTCTAGTGATTTAGGAGAGTGGGATCTTAGAAAATAAATTTATTGGAAACAGAAGGCCCGGGTTGACTGGCTTCAAGAAGGGGACAAGAACACTACATTTTTTCATAAATCTGTGCAGGCTCGACATAACAGGAGTTACATTTCTTCTCTTGTCACTTCTGATGGGATGCATCTGACCTCCTCTCAAGCTGTGTCCAAGGAAGCTATTCAGTTTTACTCTGCTCTCTTTTCAGATGACTTGCCTCCAACGGAGATTGAGGAGAATACGATCTTGTCTTGTATTCCCTCTATTGTGACCAAGGAGATGAATGACTATCTTATGTGGCTGATTTGTATGTCTGACTTGGAGGAGGTGGTCTTCAGCTTGCATAAGGGAAAAGCTCCAGGGCCTGATGGATTCCCTGTTGAATTCTTCCAGGAATTTTGGGATATTATCAATCAAGACCTTTTGGATGTGGTTCAGGAGTCCTATTCCAACAAAGCTATGCTCTAGGCTTTGAATGCTACTTTCCTTGTCCTTATTCCAAAGAAGGAAGAGGCTAATCAGCTGGACTTCTTTCAGCCCATTGCTCTCTGTAATGTGGTCTATAAAATCATTACTAAGCTCCTAGCGGAGAGGCTTAAATTTTGGCTTCCCATAGTTATCTCTGAGGAACAAGGGGGTTTTGTGGCTGGTAAACAAATTTTGGATGGGGTGGTTATTGCTTCTGAAGCCATTCACTCTATGTGTACTTCTAGAGAGCACGCTATGTTCATCAAGCTCGATATGGCTAAGGCTTATGACAGAGTCAATTGGGGTTTCTTGCAGAAAGTTCTTCTAGCTTTTGGCTTCAGTCAAGAATGGGTTAGCTGGGTTTGGAGCTGTGTTACTACTCCCTCCTTCTCGGTCCTTCTTAATGGTGAACCATCTGAGTTATTTGGGGTCTCTAGGGGTCTTCGCCAGGGAGATCCTCTTTCTCCTTATTTGTTTATCATTATGGCTGAGGGACTTGGCAAACTTATCAATTCTCATGTATCCCAAAATCTGATTCAGGGATAGTGATGGGGAAATGGTCTGCCCACTCTTTCCCACCTCCAGTTTGTTGATGATACGGCCCTTGCTAGGAGAGCTCAGATTCAGGAAGCTGAAGCCTTTCGGCTCACTTTGGATACTTATTTGGCTGCCTCAAGTCAGAAAATCAATGACCACAAGTCCTCTATTTTTTTCTTCAACACTCCTGAACCTATTCAGCGATGGATTGCTAATATTTTGAGATTTCATATTGATTCTCTCCCTCTGACTTACTTGGGTGTCCCTATTGTGGTGGGAAGACAGCCCAGGCTTTTTTGGTAGAGCTTGCTTGACAAGCTTTGACAAAAAGTCAATCATTAGACTCATTGGTGGCTCTCTACTGCTGGCAGGGTGACTCTCCCGCAATCTGTGATCCAGGCGTATTTTCTTAAGGAATTTGATGCTCTTTCCTGACAATTTCTTTGGAGTGGCAACTTGAAAAATTCTAAATGGAGCCTCATCAATTGGGATATTGTCTGCAGGCCCAAAAAGGAAGGAGGCCTCAACCTTCGTTCTGCTATCTTGTGCAGTCAATCTCTTGCAGCCAAGCTCTATTGGCGCTGGTGCTCCAGTTAGTCTCAGCTTTGGGCCCGTATCCTGTCACACAATTATTTACTTGGCGTTGAACCTTCAGATGTTTCCAGGTTTCCTCTTGAGGGAAGAGGCTCTATGGTGTGGAATACCCTCAAGATTGGTGCTCACCTAGTGAAGAGAAGTCTTTTTTGGATCTGTAATAGAGGCACTGAGGCTCTGTTTTGGAGTGATTCCTGAAATGGGCATCCTCCTCTCTTGTCCTCTCATCCACACTTATAGCCTCTTTGTGATTTTTTCCTTTCTGCTGGATGGAATAAGGTGGCTCATAACCTGGGCCTTGCTATTGGTTACAGATGGAAGAATTCTTTTGATTGGCCGCCGGGTGGTTCTCTAGGGGATCGGTTGGAGCTTTCTCAGATCTTGGCTTCTAGGGAATGCAGCTCTCTGCAGGAACCTGATGTTTTGGCTTGGGGAGGTGCTTCTTCTGGAAAGTATTCTATTTCTTCAGGGTACCTTGTGCTGACTAAGCAACTGTTTGGCGAGGTAGAGGTTTCTTGGTGGAAGAAAGCTTGGAATAGCTTTTCTTGGCCTAAGTGTAAATTTTTCCTCTAGATTTTGGTTTACAATCGCTGTCTTACTTGGGAGAATCTTTGCAAGAGAGGCTTCTAGGGGCCCTCCATCTGTGTATTATGCCACAATAGTGAAGAGACTGTTTCCCACCTTTTTTTCCAGTGCTCCTTTGTCAAGTAGATTTGGCACTTCTGGTGGAGTGTGTGGGGATGCTCGTGCTGGCATGTTTCTTCCTTGTCTGAGTTTTGGGACTGTTTGGACCATCCCCCTTCCAAGACCTCTTTTCTTTAGGTTGCTTGGACTATTGGCCCTTCCTTTATTTTATGGCATGTTTGGCTTGAGAGAAATAGAAGGATCTTTCATGAGGTGCAGCGGGGGATCAGACACCTGTGGGGGAAAATTTTTCATTCTCTTCATGAAACACTCCTGGAAAAATGTGACTTTTGTGGAGGTTTGGACCCTGGAGATGCTAGTATTTTCTCACGCCTTTCCTTTCCTCTTCAGGGCAGTGCCCCCTCTTTTCCCCACAGATGCGCTGGGAATAGAGCCAGACAGCACTCTCAGCGTGTTAATCGTGAGGGGAATTGGACTCCTCCCTAGTCTAGAGTTCTTAAAATCAACACTGATGGCTCTTCTCGAGGAAATCCTGGACCAGATGGCATTGGGGGAGTTGGGCGTGATAGCTCTGGTGATGTTCAGTTTCTATTCTCTATCTACAAGGTTTACCATACAAATAACCTCATGGAAGCCCTTGCTATCTTGGTTGTAGTGGAACAATGTTGTCAACGTGGCTGGAGAAGAATTACCTGTGAGACAGACTCGCAGGTGGTAATTAATTTATTGAATAGATGGAACCTTGTGGATGTGGATTGGCATTTGGCTTTTTTTATTCAACAGATCACTCAGTTATGCAATTCTTTGGAATCTATGTCTTTTATGTATATCCCTCAAGAGTGGAAAGGTGTGGCTGATTGCTTGGCTAAATGGGCTTCCAAGCACGCGCTGGACTGCAATATTGTTGATCATAGGATGCTTCCCCCTGGTTTATCTCATAAGCTTGCTCAACTTGTTGACCAGGATAAAGCTCTTTAGTGCTCTTTTTTTCCTCTGTTGTTCTGTACTCTTTGGTATTCAATAAAATTTTTATCCCTCTTTTAGTAAATAATAATAATAATAATAAGTCTCAAAATGTAGTTTTTTATATCTCATTCTTAGTAAAAATCATAGTTATATTTTCAATCAAAGTATTTTTTTATTATTATCATGGAATGAAAAGTGTGATTTAAGAACAAATTACCAATGAACAATTGATATGGTGTGTTAAAGGTTCAAAATAATAGGTCCAAAATTCAATCCCTTGATTCGAAGAATAGACTTCTATTTTGTGCTAATATTTCAAAATAATAAAATTCTAAATCCAATTCATCCCTTGTTTATGATATTGTGATCCAAACTGGATCTTTAAAGTTAGATGGCTTTAGTTAGTTAAGCCACTATTCCTAATTCACTTGTCAAATTGACTAAATATGCAACTGAACACTTCCAGTAATCTTAGTAACTCAGGTTAACTTTAATTCTGTGTTACATGTAGTAGAAATGACACAAAGTTGTGGTAGTATAGGTTAATGAGTTTCGCTGTGATGGGACAATTTGGAAATTTAAATAAAAAAACACAAGCCTTAGTTAATCCAAGCAATTTTATCATTAACTTACTTTGTTTGAGACTTTCGCGATCCAGTAAAAGAAACAAGCTATGATAAAGGAAAACCTCAAAAAATGTAAAAAGCCTCAATTGACTATTGAAATTGACAACTTAAAACACTTCCAATATTTTGGATAAGATAATTTAGCAGAGAAATAGAGTTTTATGACTCCACACGTGCAGAGTGGTTCTGGTGTATTCCAGATACCTAGGGGACCAAAAGGAGATTATGGAAGCAAGGTAACTTATGGCCTCATCCATAACCAAAACCATCAATCAATTTTAAGTTGTCCTGAATTTGTCCTACACAGACAATTTTATCTTTAAAGGACAAATGTGTACACTCTACAGGATCCATGGAAGTTGAATTTTTTGCTATTCCATTTTTTAAAGGCTTGTGTTGTTTGGACTCTTTGTTTTGTAGTTTAACTTTGTAAATGTATGAAACCTTTAAGGTACATGTGATTCTTCTTGGTTGAGTGTTTTGGTAACCGTGACAAAGAATATTTCTTTTATCCTTGAAATAGAAGGTATGAATCTTACTCTTCTGGAATTTTCTTGCTTTGAGTTTCTCCATGATAACCTATTGTGCGATGAACTTTGTTTTTATATGTAGTTCTATTATTTTCTTGTTTGTTTCCATTTATGCCACTACCTATAAAAAAATTTTGCAATTACACAACTTATTTCTATGCACAATTTATTCTTTATTGCATCATTGAATCACGAACTTGATATATGTAGAAATATGGCAATTTTATAGTACTATTCTATCCATTTCTCTCTACATTTATGGACATGAACCAATGGAAATATATCTGAACAATAAACTGCACCACATCTATATTTTGGCCGTATTCTGAACATTCTAATGTAAGTAACAAAGAAGAGAAACAACAAAAACATAATTAAAAGGTTGTCTTAAATGATACAACTGTAAAGAACTCTTCTCTAAGAGTTAGGAAAAGACTAAAGATTTAATAAAAGACAATATGTTTCCAAAATGAATGAAACATTTGATATAATCTAAAAACCGTAAACATTTAATCATTGAACAAAGTGGCCAATGCAATATTGGTGCAGCTCTTAAGTGGATGTAATAGGAAAAACTTCACAAAACTGAGATAAAACTTAAATATATATCCAACATTCATGTACAAGTGTCGTTCATACTACCATTGGATCTCTTTTGAGATCTATTTGGGCTTTCCTTTGATGTTGTAAAAATATAGCTACGAAGTAAAAAAGAAGGAAGAGTGGATTCAGAAATCTGCCAAGATGAAAAATGCATTACAAATATAAGACCAGTTCACCTCCAACTGCAGGAGAGGTTGAAAGTGTCTCAAGTTAAGTGTAAAACAAGAGATGGTAAAGAAAGAGTTCAACACTAGCATGAATTAGGGGCATGATAATACCACACTTCATATTATTAATTGACAGAGCTTTTGTAACTGTGTAAATGTTTTTGAATCAACATTTTCAACACTTCTAGCAAGCCAATTGCAACAAGGATCAGACTTTACACACAACATACAAGCATTAATTAAAGATATGGCAATAACTATGTTAATGGTTTTGTCAATCACACAAGCATCACATAAATGAAGAGTGGTTCAGGTGCGACACAAGCACCTAAGGCCAAAAGGGCAGTCATAGAAGTTGGTTAACTTGACAGGATTGGTTGCAGCCAAAACCATCAAGCAATTTCACTCCTTTGCAAAAATGAAACAATAAAAGGAAAAAATAGTACACTCTATGAGATCTAAGGAAGTAAAGGCATTTGGAACCCCATCTTTTCAAAGACTTGTACAATTTGGACTCTGCTCATTCCATTGGAGGTGTATTTGTACACCCTTCCTGGATCATGGATTTCTTCTTGATTGAATGTTTTGGGAGTTGAAGCATCCAAGTGCAGAGAAGGAGAGTACAAAGGAGAAAGTTAAAAAACATGGTAAACTATAAAAACATTGTTCCAAAAATGATTAAGCATTTCAGATTAGCTATGGAGGAATGCTTGCAATAATGGACCCAGGGCACTTTAGGACTGGACAGTGATTGGTGATGCATGTGTCCAAGCCTGTTGTAGTCCCTGCTGAAATGGGTGATAATTCTGTTGAAATTTTGCAAAGAATGGCAGGCATGGGAACTGCCATTATGGATGCACAGGCCATGGCGTGTATGCCTCTTGATGACATTACGGAAAAATTGTGGGTGAGATTGCATTTGAAGGAATGGCTAGCGGTATAACCAAGCACGGGTATGTTTTTTTGCACTTAACCTTTTTCTGAAGCCTTTTACACGCTCAATGCAAGAATCTATTTTTCTGGTACGTTATGCATGAATTCACTCTCAACAAGTCCATTCATATAAGAACTAAGGAAAATAACTCTATAGAAAAATATATCCTTCCACCTCTAAACATCCTGCATAAAAACACGCGCACTTTATAATCTTACATATCTAAACATCTTGATGAGAAAAAAATATGATATCTAAACATCCTGATGAGAAAACAAAATATGATCAAAAGTTGATGCTAATAGATAAAAGCATTTGAACTATTTTTAAAAATTAAGATTTTTTTAAGAACTTAGATACTTTTTAAAACTTTGAAGAGTCTATTCAAAACTTTATATGCTACAACTCTCTTTATGCATTTCTATTGATCTATACCTGCTAAATATGCTAAATATTCCATTCAAATTGTTCTGATTTATTTTTAATTCATTATTTCTTAATTTTTAATTTAAATGATGTTTGAAGGTAATTAGTACTTTATCAGCTACATTTCTCTTTCCATATTTCTATTGATCTTCACCTCGTAAATATTCTATTCAAATTGTTCTGATTTATTTTTAATATAATAGTGAACCTGATAAAGGTATAGTGACTTGATAACACAGTCAAGTAATGTACAAACACAGCTCAACGTAGCTCACTACCCGATCTTTGTAAGCTACATGCAGCTTGGTAATGAAAAGCGGGAAAAATCGTTATCTACTTCGCAAAAATAAAATTAAACCCATCTTTCAAGATTTCGTTCCAGTTTTAAGTACAGAAGTCTATGTAATGTTTAAATGGTTGAAAGGCGCATTTATAAAAAGCCCTAAATTTATCACAGAAAAAATATCTGAAAAATTAGAGACCTTATTCAAAGATCTGAGCATATATTTAGAGTGAAGAACACAACTAAATCTATCAACCAATATTATACTTTGCATGTATCACAGAAAAATAAAATGATTTAACGGAAAGAGACGCTAAAAGAACTCATCTAAATTTATTAGAGAAATAAATGTCACTCCAAAATTACAGACCTTATTCAAAGATCTGGATATATGTTTAGAGTAAAGATCAATAACTTCACTTCAACAGAATTTCGTCATATCCAGAGTTAGGTAAGAAAAATGGAAGACAAGTTTGGACTGGCCGTAGGAGAGAGCTTATTTCTTAAAGTATCTAGAAAACAAGGTGCGGCTTCAAGGACTCTTTAAAACTCCAATTGTTTATAAGAAGAAACAAACACAAAAATTTAAACAAAACACGGTAACCATTAAATAGTAACATTTTTTTTATCTTCATAAGATTTTAAATGGGTGAGGAAGAACCTGGAATTGAAGGAATATTCTTTGTATTACCTCGTCCTTGCACGTTTTCTCCAAATTCATCTATTCTCCAGTGCTGCTCTTACCAGAGGAATATTCCCAAATTCCCTTCTTCTGTATTCTTTTTTCGAATATCAAGATTTCGTTTTAGGAAAGGGCACCACTAGATGTTTTCTCCAAGATTGTGGAAGGGATTTTAATAGTGCAGATAAACTGGATAATGGTGAACCCTAATAGATAATACTAGGGAAAAAAACATGTTTGGATGTATGTAAAATAAAAATCAACTTGAAAGAAGTGAAATAAAACCTATAAATTAAAGTGGTTAGAAGATAACGGAAGCGATGGCAAAACGGAGACCTGCCCTCAATAACACTATAGGACATGACAGAAAAAAAAAATGAGCATGGCGAGAATAGGAACCATGCATAGAGACATGATTTCTCTAATCCTTAACTTTTGATGGGCCTTACCTACATATTTTACAAAGTTTATTTCAGCATTTAGGAATAGTTTTTCAAATCTGTTACCCATATTCAACTTTACAATCCCAAATAAATATTTCCGAAAAATCTTTTTTATTGGATGATTTCTATGAGCCAATCATATTTTAGAAAACTAATTTTATTACTATATTTTGTTAAAAATTGAATAGATTTACATTCATAAAACTTAATATTTTTATGAAATAAGAAAATATCTTCAACTTAATTTATTAAAAAAATGAATTATTAATCAGGAGTTAAGGAGTTAAGTTCAATCTAATGCCTATAATTCTAGGCCTGCCCCAGGAACTAAAAACATTCATAGCCTGCTGCCAATTATTCCACAAACTCCAATAATCGGTAAAAGGCTTCCAAAATCCTTCCTTTTCTACCAGACACAACCTTGGCTTTTCTATACATATTAAATAAATATTCTGCATAATGTATACTGATCACTTTCCTCTCCTCGTAATTCTCCTCCTCCATATAACACAAAATGGCATCCAAACCTTCCTCAAATGGAATCTCGCTGATATCGGAAGCTTCCTCAAATGGAAACTCGCCGACATCGGAAGGGCTCTCCACCTCTGTCATCACAACATCTGCTAACTCCATACACTCTATAATTCCCTCCACCTCCCTCATCATGCTCCCTTCTACCCGAATGTACCTTGGACATGCCTGCATTTCATATTGCTTTCAAAAATATTAACATTCAGCCCTCAACATCAACATTCTACGAAGAACTCTGAATTCATAAAAGTTATTAATTTACCTTCCCCTTTATAGACTGAATACAAGGTTTCACAGCTGATATGCTCTCACATTTCAGTTGCAGTTGTTCCAGTCGTTCCGCATTCTCCAAGCTCTGTATACAGGCTTCTGCTGTCAGGAATTTCAATGACCTGGCGTGTTCCAAACCTTGTATTTTCTCTACTTTGGGGCAATTCTTCAATAAAAATGATTGCAGCGAAGCCAAATCTGCCAAGCTTGGGAGTTCTTCTATCTCCAGACAGTTCCATATGTACAAATACTCAAGCTTTATGAGAGCACCAACACAGCTGATGTTCTTCAGCAAATTGCACGAGTATATGCTTAGGTCTTTGAGCGACACTGGTAGCAAATCTACACCTCTTCACTTGATACAACCTACTAGATTTAACTTAGTCAAATCCGCCTGATTTATGGTTTGATGAGGCAAATCTTCCAATTCCTCGCAACCGGTAAGGTCCAACACCTTGAGCTTCCTCATGTTTTCCAGCATATCTAATCTCAATTTAAGCTTTGAACAATATACTAAATCTAGAACTTCCAAGTGCATCAACTGCTTGAAAGAACCAGGCAACATGCTCAACTTCGAGCAACTGCTCAACTTTATGTTTCTTAAGCTTGTTAAATTGCCAAAACCAGCAGGTAGTGACGATAACATCTTGCAAGAGTATAAATCTAGAGCTTCCAGGTGTATCAGCTGACTGAAAGAATTTGGTAAAGTGCTCAACTTCTTGCAATAGGAAAGATTTATCTTTCTCAACCTTGTTAAATTGCCAAAATCAACGGGTAGTGAAGATAGACTTTTACAGTTGTTTAAGTGTAGAACTTCCAGATGTATCAGCTTACTGAAAGAATCAGGCAACATTCTCAACCGCTTGCAGGACCGCAGATATATTTTCTTCAACCTTGTTAAATTGCCAAAACCAACAGGGAGTGTAGATATTTCACAAAATTCTAAGTTAAGAACTTCCAGATGTATTAGTTGACTGAAAGAATCAGGCAACCTGCTCAACTCGGGGTAAACCCTAAAATTTATATTTCTTAAGCTTGTTAAGTTGCCAAAACTAGCGGGTAGCGAAGATAGCTGTGGAGAGTGTAATAGCAAACTCTCCAGTGATTTGAGGCCACAGACCTCTTCTGGCAAACTGCTACCATAAAACTCAGCGACGAGCCTTTTCAGATGCCGCAGATGTCTTATCGAGCTGGGAAGCCATTGCAAGTTTTGGGAACCCTCTAAGATAAGCTCTCTCAATTGCAAAGGAGGCTGCAGACAACCATTATCATATTCAATTCAAGTCAGAAAAGAGATGAACTATAAATAAGTTTTGAAGTAATCTTCTTCGAATTTTTGGCAACTCTTTAAAATATTTCATTTGCATTGTCCTGCCACAATTCTTCCAACTCGTTAGCTTCACTAAGCTCTAAAACCCTTAGGCCCCGTTTGTTTGCAGGAATTGGAATTGAGTCAAAATCTTATTATCACAAAACCAGGTTTTGAAATCCTGGTTTTGCATCTTCGGGTTATAATTTGGACCATTTGGTTGACCTGGAAGATGGATTAGTCAATCCATCTTCTGCGTTTGGTTGCCAATTTCGAAATTGGAATTGGAATTGACAAATTCCAACTTCCGCGTTTGGTTCTACATTTCGAATTGGAATTGGAATTTGATAGAGACTTTATAATTTTTTATTATTATTGAATAATGTTTAATTTATATTGTGATTGATTTTGTCCATTTTTTTATTCTTTTTTATTTTTTATTTTTTATTATTATTGAATAATGTTTAATTTATATTGTGATTTATTTTGTTTATTTTGTCCATTTTTTAAATTTTTTTTTTTTTAATTGCGCTTCTGATCATACATGTGCTTCTATATTCGCAGATAAAACATGGAAAGGATAGCTCACTCAATTCCAATTTTTTCATGCTTATGCTCATAAAAATATA
>MU226912.1:20733-76036 GCA_018584345.1 Thuja plicata
AAAATATGACATACCTGTAAAGAAGACGAACAGGACAGGACCTCTAAACCAAACTTTCGCTGAAAGCCAAAAACACCGATTCAAAGCAGCTGAATGAGAAACACCACCACACCAAAACGATAATTTAAAGGAGCGCAAAAGCTATTATTCACAGCCACGGTGAAACAGCAGAGAGCCTTCAAACGGTGAAACAGCAGAGAGCCTTCGCAGCAGAGAAACAACCCTTCGGAAATGGCGATCGAAAATGGCGAATGAAAACCCTCGGAAATGGCGAATGAAAACCCGACAATCAAAGCGGGAAGATGCGGACCCGACCAATTTATTAAATTTGGTTGTGAAATAACGAAAACGAGCATATGAAAACAAATTCCACCTTTTCACTGGGAAGATGGTGCCACTCGTTTTCGGGCCTAAACCAGGTTTTGCCCCACATAACCCGAATTGCAAAAAATGGAACCAAACAACGGATTTCATCTATTTTGGGAAGCGTTGCCGCCAATTCTCGTCCAATTCGCGCAAACAAACGGGGCCTTAGATTTTTTAATGGAAGCCATGATGGAAGACTTCTTACGGGAAAACGTGCCCAGCGAAGCCATGCAAGGTGTTCCGATAATGATGCAAATTCTTCTGTAAACTCGTTTCCTTCAACGGAAAGAATTTGTAATTCATTTGAGAATCTACGTCGTTTAGATCGTCTGCTTGAGTTTCCCGTTAACTCTTTGAACGCCACAAAAGCATCTGCAGGTTGTATCCCTCGAAGCCGCTTTCTTTTCTGAATAAAAATAAATCAGACATACAGAGTGTTTCAATTAAACTCACTGAAAGCAGAGGCAGACAGCAAGACGAATCGGCATTAAATCAAAAGTTAACAAAAACAGGCAATACAAGAAACAAAAACACAGAACAGGGCAGTCAATATTTAATCTCACCGAGTAATGTTTCTTCAGGTTATCAATCTGTTGTGGAGACCAAAGACGAAATGGTGAGTGTCTACTTGCAATCTCTCTTCCCATATCCCTCAGGTGATCATGCATCCTTAACCTCTTTATCGTGCATCCTTCGTACAGCAACTCTTTCTCCTCGACCACCTCCACAAGACACTTATTCACGAGTGCTTCTAAACCATGCAGACCACTCCATCCTGATCCATCCCACGCTGCTATAACCTTGCTTTCCACTTCTCCAATAAAAAAACAAGCTACATCTAACAACATTTCTCTCTCTTCTTCATCCAATGCATCATAGCTAACTTGTAGCGTTTGTTTGATTTCACCAGGCAATACTCTTAAAATTTTATGTAATTGAGATTCCCAGTAATACTTGGACTTTCTGCCATATAACTGTGCACCCAGTACCTTGAGTGACAGAGGCAAACCTTTGCAAGCCTTCAAGAAGTCTTCAACCAGAGTTTCAAATCCAGCAGGTGGAGAGGGATTCAGGAAAGCATGCCAGCAGAACAGCTGCCTGGCATGTGGATTGGAAAGTGCAGGCATGTGAAAAATGCAGTCGAGGTCCCATGATTTGAGGACACCCAATTCCCGGGTGGTTACAATGACCATACTTTGGGATCCAAGCTTCTCCTTTTTTGGGAGTAAGGCATTCAGCTGGTCAATGTGATCCACGTCATCCAAAACGATGAGCGTCCGATGACCGCTCAAACGATTTGCAAGAATGACCTTGCCTTCATCTACATGGTCGAAGGGCGAATGATGGAGACCGAGGTCAGCCAGAAGCTTTTTCTGTTTCTCGCACAGAGCATTTCTGGAGGCTGCATCTCGCACATCAAAAATAAAACTGCATCTCTCGAAGGATGAAAAATTTCTGTTGTACAAATCTTTAGCCAATGTGGTTTTACCACTCCCTCCCATGCCCACGATACCCGTGATTTTTACTTCATCCTCTGTTACAACTGACTCGAAGCCTTGTACCAGCTCATCCAATCCAAGTGGATGCTCGGCTACCCATAACGGAGCTTTTTTCATGATTTGAAGTAAACAATTCACAATATTCCTCAAAACTATGGCCTCATCCCTAAACATTTTAAACCAAAAACAAAAATCAAAACAGAAACGCTGGTATTATTGCTAATGTCACAGAGTAGAAGCCATGGATGAGATGTAACACTTCTCTATAGAAGAAACAGAGAAAATAATACATACTCGTTATTGTTGACCGCGTAGCCGTATAGGAATGAACTGTCGCGGAGTGCCCTTTTCCACACACGAAGCTTTTCATATGTGTATCTGCCCTTCTTTTCATGCTCTGAAAATGCAGGGCATATATTCCTTTTCCTTGCTCAATATATCTGAGATCAGAGGGATCTACATGATAGAAAATGGGAATGATTTTTGCACCAGATTTTAGCATGAAAGATAGTTCGGCCAAACACCATGGGGATGTGGCGTAATTGGGAGAAAAAATAGCAATGTGAAGGGTAGCACTAGCTATGCCGTGTTGTAATTCTGCTGGAATACAATCACCGGCCTGAAGGGCATCCTTATCTAGAAAAACGTAGAATCCCATTGAATGAAGTTTATTGTAGATGGCAGTGGCTAAACTGTGTTTCACATCACGCCCATAATGATTAATAAAGATGTCCCAGGGCTCAGTAGAATTATATGCAGGATAGTAAGGTGCAAGCTCATCGAAGGCGTTTTCTGAATGGGTTTGATTATGAGTGGCTGTGGAAGAGGAAGCCATGTCCATGTTCAGGGAAGTAAACTGAACCAAACAACAGAGGAGAAAAAAGAGGGGTTTGAAGGCAAATTGAAAAATCAGGGGGTTTCAAGGCAAACGGAAAAAAACTCTAGAGTACAAATGAGCATCCAAAGTAAAAGGGCGGCCGCACAAAGTAGCATTTACATCCGTCCAATAAAATGAGCAAGTTTTCCAATGGATTGTTTCAGATATATTCGCCTCGCCGTTTTTTCTAATGTATGTCTACATCAACTAAAAATAATTTGTCTGGTCAATAATATTCTACATAAGAAAATATGTCAGTAATAAAAGTTCACTTCTTTGTTATGTAATGTAATTTTATAATATTTTTTAATATAATTAATAGAAAATTGTAAAAAGTCTATAGTAAATTTTGCAAATGCAATAATACATTTTCACATGTGAATGTAACTGCATTTCTAATATAAATTTATAAAGAATGTTGGCTTTTATAAAAAAGTAATCTTTTGTGTCAATGGTTCACTTTATTTATTTAATCTAATTATCTAATATTTTTTGTATTATAATTGATAAAAAAATTTAAAAAATTTAATTAAATTTGTAAATGCATTAATACATGTTCACTTGTGAATGTATAATTGATCAATGATTACGATAAACTACACATGCAAATGCATCTAATATAAGACAAGTTGCTAAGAAATATTCACTCTTATAATCTCTTCAAATCTTTTATGTAAAAGCTTTTAGAAGGCTAATAAAATTTGCAAATGCATTAATACATGTTCACATGAGAATCTATAGTTGACCAATGAATGTGATCAACTAAACATAGAACTCCATTTTTAATATAAGACAAGTTGCTAAAACTACTCACTCTTATAATTTCTTTAAATCTTTTATGTCTACCATACTTGTATACAATACAAAATTTTTAAAAAAAATTATATTTACACATCTTGCACAATTATTAGTTCCTAATCTGTCATAAAATTAAGTTGACTTGATGGGCTAGCAAATACACATTATCCCATATTTCCTCTCACATCCACATGGATCAACTTTGCTTACTATGCGGATCTGCACAAACAACAAATGGTGTGAGGCTCCCTTACCAAACATCAAACAAAATTTAATTCATAATTTAGTCACATCATCATGGGATCCATATAGAAATGGCAACTACAAATTTAAACTATCAAATCATACTTAAACTAATTCAAATTTCCAACTCAACAACTAGAATGAATGCATTCATTTTTCAAAATCAAATAAATCATAAGAGGAAAAAAAAACAAGCTCATTTTCACAACACCATAGACTATCAATTTGGTCTAAGCTTTCTACTAATATTCGGCCTACAATATATAGAGCATCGCTAGGAATCCTCTGGACATTCCTCAACTATCCATGAATCTTTAAGTTGGTCCACCATAATTTCACTGCCTTATCAACATATGTTCTTTCCTAAATGATTACATACAAATAGAGATTTATATAGTTATTAAATTTACATTTTCATAATAAAAAGATTGTTAAATTATTAGGCAAAGGTGGGATACACGCATGCGTGCGCGCACGCGCGCGCGCGCACACACACACACACACACATCTTGTCGTGATTCAATGTTAACTAATCTTATAAAATTAGAGTTCTCTTTTTGTTACGGGTTAAATTTCAAAAAACTTTGTTTATTGCAATGAAACTATGTATATATAGTGTACCCAATAGGGACCCGATGTCATCAGAATGATTAGATGAACAATTATAAATCAATGAGTCTTGTGTATAACCAATATGTGGTTTGTAGTTCGTATGGCTATTATACCATATGGCACACTCCCGTAAACCACCTCGTACGACAAATATGTATGTCATTTCAAATGTCCCCTACTCTTCACACCTATATAGTATTCTCTTGTACGCCACTAGCCTTCTTTGTAATTCACCTCCATGTGGATCTACTTGGCCCTCACCCATACAATGATCTCCTACTTTACAACTATACAATGATAGGCTAAATATCAAACCCTAAGGTATGACTTTGTTAATAATTGATAAAAGGTATCAATTATTATATTTCACATGAAATATTATATTACTAACTATAGTCACACATATTTTCCGATCTACTAAAAATATCACCAATGTTGGGACAAAATTGCAAGTAATTCACATGAACTTATAGCCACCAATGATAATTCCTTATGATCACAAATCAACACAGAAAGAAAGCAAACCATAGAAATGAATCACTAAGAATTTGAGACTTGTATTCTTAGATTATATTCATATGCACTAATTTGTCTTAAGAAGACTTCAAAATTTTGAACAATGAAGCACAGGTGAAATATCTAAAGTGATATCTCCAACAAGAGACTATGATGGTTGCTAACTGCCAAAACTTTGACTATAGATTAGGGAGGGTTTTACACCTCTAAAACTACAAAGAAGGGATCCAATTCCAACTAGGAATGACAAATGCAACAAGAGAAGAAATAGATGACTGATCGGTGATGATCACAATGCCCAGCCACTCCCTTATAAAGGCCTCCAAAAAGTGTCTAGAAAGTTTCAATAGGATTGGCTGACATTATTATTATTATTATTATTATTATTATTATTATTATTATTATTTATTTATTTAATTTTAAAAAAATAAAAAATTGGCCCCTTTATTTAATAATTTAATTAATTAATTAAGTCCATATGATATTACTTAAATTTTAGGACCACTTAATTATGTTATTTTCAAATAATTGGGGACATTACAGTCCTCCTGGCTCAAAGATTGCTTGCCCTCAAGCAATCCATAATCACAAGACCATTGTCTAATGAGCTTCAAGATATCAAACTAAACGTAGACACCAACAACCATATTCGCAAAAATATTGATGTCGCGTCATGACTATGAGTGTCACCTCCTCAACCCTTTTGGATGTAGGCAAAAAAAAGAAGTTTCCATCAAGATATTGCTACTAAGCCACTCTGATATAAACAATGTCATGTTTTAAGTCATAAGGAACCCACTAAAGCTAATTGTCAAACACATTGATGCCTAGATCCCAAGCTATCATGTTATTATGTCAATAAATTACTTTCCAAAAATGATGGTCTAGAATGTCAAATCCCAATTGCAACTTGCTCTTACCATGTAGATGTCACTCACTCTGAGAGTTGTCAATGAGATGTGCCTCATGCCCAACCCAAATTTGCATCTCCATTATGTTATTTTTCTCTAATTCAAATGTATATATGAAACAAGTGGAATAAATCTCACTATAGGACCAAACATCATCACTATCAAAATTACATATTGATTCCTTACTGATTAGTGGCAGTGTTGGCTCATGTAAAAGAATATTAGTAGGATCCATGTCTCTACAAAGTTGATCAGTCAACATGGCTTGGTGAGCTCCACACAAGCACCCTCTTCACTTTTGTGGTTGTCCTATAAGCTAATGTATTCTCTAATATAAAATTCTTGTTTGTTCATATCCTCGTGTGGTTGAAGTAAACTTGAAACTTTTGATCATATCTTTATCCTCCTCATGTAGTGCATCACTTTATTTTCATCACCAACTCCCTCAACCTTGTGAAAATGAGACTTTAATTTTTCCTCATAATGCTTGAATACATTATTGACCAATCTACATGTTGTTATAGAGGGAAGGCATTTGAGATTACAAACAACCCACAGCATATATATGATAGGTTGGGATATTAACTTCATCTCCTCAATAAACAAAATCATAATGCTCTCCATGGCAGCAAAAAACTTATTATCATTGTACTCCCTGATTGTGACCAAGAAGTGATGAAACATATCATGGATCAAATCTCACAATCCAAAATCCAAGAGAAGGTTATTCAATTTGATTTTTGCATGGATCTCCAGTATTGTAAACCTCCTTGTGAAAGGATTACTATTGATGTCATTAAGGCTCTAAAAATTATCAACTGTCAAGTGCAATATCTCCTTCATAGTCTCTTCATCATATGGCACTTGAGGAGCCAAGATCCTCAAAATCTCGATCAGGCATGAAGTAGCTACCAACTTGACTTCCTTATCAAGGTGTCTTAACAAACCTTTTTATCTTAAGGCTATCTCAATAGGAGAAAGATTCTACTAAATGAACAGTGAAGGAGACAGGTCCACCTTACTCAAGCATGCTTCTAATATATCTAATGGAAGGTCAATACCCTCTGTGAGCTCCTTGTCAATTTTTTGTAGTGTCTTCAACCACCATTGGTCATCACTTGGCGTCATGCTACAATCAAATTCTAAACCACCCAACAAAATGACAAGATCACAATCTTTGATACCACTTTAGTGTACCCAACAAGGGTCCAATCTAATCGAAATGATTAAATGAATAATTATACATCAATGAGTCTTGTGTATGGCCAATATGTTGTTTTCTATTCATATGGCTATTATACCATACAACACACTCTCATACAACACCCCATATGATAAGGATGTATGTCATTTCAAATATCCTCCACTCTTCACTCTTGTATGGTATTCTCTTATATAGTACTTATCTTCTTCGTACTTCACCTCCATACTGATCAACATGGATCTCACTCGTACGATGATCTCTTTATTTATAACCATATGACAACAGGCTGAATATCAAACCCCAAGGTATGAATTTTTGAAAAATCAAAAGAAGATGTAATGATGATATCACCAATGTTGGGAAAAAAATACAAGTAATTCTTTTGAACTCATAATCGCTAAAGATAATTCTTTATGATCATAAATCAACACAGAGAGAAAGAAAACCACATAAATGAATCGTTACCAATTTGAGACTTTTATTCTCAAATTATATCTATATGCACAAATTTGTCTTAAGAAAACTTCACAAATTTGAACAATGAAGCAGAGGTGAAATATTTGAAATGATATCTCCAACGACAAACTAGGGTGGTTGCTAACCCCTAAAAATACAATTACAAACTAGGGAGGGTCTTGCACCTTTGAAACTATAAATAAGGGATCTTATTCAAACCTATAATCACAAATGCAATAAGAGAAGAAATAGATCATTGATCGATGTTGTTGACAATGCCCATGCAACCCATTATAAGAGGCCTCTACAAAGTGTCAGAAAGTTACAATAGGTCATAGGCCAACATTATTTTATTATTTTGGCCCTTTTATTTAATAATTAAATAAATAAGTCCTTATTATATTATTTAAATTTTAGGACCACTTAATTAAGTTATTTTCAAATAATTGGGGACATTGGGTAAGTGCACAAAGATGGGGGACCAAAAAGATGTCATTGGTCTTTTTGGTCCCCCAAAAGCATAGGGTTTGCGCCTTATAAGGCACACGCCATATGGTTTAGTGTATAAAGCCTAAGGCTTGGCAATACCAAGCTTATATGGCAGACACCATATTGAAGAGATATTATAAATTTCAAAAAGAAACCCTAAAATGTCATTGTGTTTTCATTTGTAGCCACGAGTAGGAGAGAGGAGCAGTTTTTTAGAACGGCGTACAACATTTATTGAGCATAATTTTCTCCATTGGTATGTTTAATCATCTCAAAAATGTCACCAAGATGTAGAGGAGGTCGAAGAGGTGAGTCTATTTAATTTTTAGGCTTCTTTTTTGTTAAAATTTTGACTAAGATGTAAATCACCTCCTCGTGAAGAAGTTAATGAAGAAAATGCACCTTAACCTCCTCCATCAATTAAAAGACATCCACCAGGAACACAAAAAATCTTTTAAACCAAATAGAGAATAATAAAAATCAATTAAAGACTTTGATTGCCAAGTTGAAACAATCTATTAGAACAAATTATCATAGGGCATCACTTGGCAATTAATTTGAATCAATTTTGACCCACATAGGCACAATTAGTCAACAACTAAATTTATGGTCAAGTAAAAGAGAGGATAAAAAATAATACTATGCAAATAAATTATCATATGAGGATGTATTTTAAAGAAAAAAATGAAACTTGTACCCTCTTTATAGATCCTAAAATGAATGAATCGTTTAATACTAATCTTAGGAGGTTTCCCATCCATTATTTTTTATTAAATTATGTAGCCAAACAAGGGGGTTGACCTTTACAAAGCCACATCCATGGGGATGTCAAGAGAATCAAAACACCAACTAAAGTGCAGGAAAGTACAACATAAGGCTACTAACAACACACAATCAGTAGAGAAACCTTATAGATGGACTAGTTAGAGAGCACAATGGTGTAGAGCACCCAGGGTTGATCCAGTTGATTCAAGTTGATTTCTTTTGCATTGTAATAAGGATTGATCCTTGTGATCATCCCACTTATGTCTTGATCCATTTGTGTGGTCAAGAGTCCTTAAGGTGCATCTCTAAACCTTGGGACACCTTAGTCCACTTGGATCCTTTGTTGAATTTGATAGGTGTCAATAGGTGTTTTAGGGAATTTGGATGACTTTGGTCATATTGGATAATTTTTTGGTTATAGGAATCAAATGGATGTCATGGTGGGTTCAAAAAGTGTAAAAGGCAACAATGTTGCAATGTTGCTAAAAGTTGTCAAAGTTGCTTGAGCAACCTTTCAAAAAGTTGCTCGAGAAGTTCAGAATGTGGTTACCAACGGTCATAGCCATTCCTAATTGGTTGGAACTATGTTTTGAATATATTTAAGCATATCCAATCCTCTTCAATGGGGTTGGAAGTTGTAGCAGCAGATTTGATGCAAGTTTAAATAAAATCAACCATATTTATTGACAAATTTATATGTGTACGGACGTGTACTAATTGGGAGTGTGAATTTAATGCCATGATTTGATATCCCTGTGATTCTAGTTTTCAAAACATTTTATTTGAGTTAAATTGGAGTTATAGATCAAAAGTTACATACAATTTGGTGAAAGCGGTTTTATAGGGCATCAGTTCTCGGCCTGTCACACAAATGGAACCCTAACTTTTCATTTCTCTAGTGAAAATCCATGGCCTCTTGGGAAATGTATTTTAGGGATTTATTATTAGTGATTCCTAAGGCTCTGCTTGAGATCTGGTGTTCTGGTCCTTTTAGCATCAATCCCTAGGCTAAATATTTCAATGTATTTAGCGAGTTTGATAGGAACAATCATGAGAAGATAAAGTATTTGATTGAAGTGATAAATTTAAGGGTTGATTTAGGTACTTTGGAGTTATTATAAGTTTTCCAAGCCCCTTCATTCATTCTATGTACCCATCATAGACCACTTGCTTTGTAAACCAAGCCTAATTTGGCCAATTAGGTATATGTACTTTGCGAGGATTTAGTGTTGCTCGAGTAGAGTGGGTCTATGGGTCTTTGGGGATTGTAATAACTTCATAATGGGTGTCTAAAAAAAACCATATTTTTTTCTTTTCCCTTCATAGTAAAAATTTGTGCAAGAAAAACACCTTGGATAAGGCTACAAGGAATTGGAAGACAGTGTGAATTTGGGTGTTTGTGGGTGTGTATGAACCAATCTATTGGATGATTCTCTGTCCATAGGACCTTCATAGGGTGTACCAACAATTGGATTGTTTGGGTGAAGTCACTGGTGAGGAGTTTCACACTTTGGTTGGAGTTTAGGGAAAGTGCCAGTAATTGTCAAGTTGCAGTTATTGTCGAGTGCCTGTTGTTGCCGAGTGCCAGTGATTGTCGAGTTGTTCAGTGTTGGCCAAGTGTCCCTAAGTCATAATTTGAAGAGATTTGTTTCACAACCTTGGGTGTTTAATTGGGTTAAGGAGAGTGTTTATACCTCATAGGCCATTTTTATCCATCCTATTTGAAGGATTGTGGAGTTGGACGGTGCCTAGACCAAGGTTGAAGTGTTGTGGAAGAGATTGAAGATCTGTCAGTCTTCCCATTGTGCTCCTCTGCATCAGGTGGTATCAAAGCACTAGGGTTGGTTTTGGGAAGACATTTGAACCATGGAAGAAAAGGGTGAAGATGAACTCCCTGCAAGGATGACCAATGTACAATTGGTAAAGTTAATGAAAGAATAAGAGGCTAGAAGCAAAAGGCTTCAAGCAGAATTAGAGAGAATGAAAATTAAGAAAGGAAGGAATGTTTTTGAGGAGTCAGAAGAAGAGGAAGAAGAGGCTCTTGTTCATAACAAAGGAGAGATACCTGCAAAACAGAGACCCCTCCTAGAAGCCCTTGAAAGAGTTGGGAGGAAGGGAAAAGTGGATCTACCAATATTTTGTGGTAAGATGAATCCAGAAGAATGCATGGACTGGATATATTCATTGGAGAATTATTTTGAATGTGAGGAGGTATCTAAACACCAGAAGGTGAAGTTGGCTAAATCAAAGATGAAGGGTCCAGCCCTTAGTTGGTGGAACTTCATACAAAGTGAGAGGGTAGAAGAAGAAATAAACCGTATTTCCACTTGGAAGATGATGGTGAGTGAGATCAAGAAATAGTTTGTCCTTGAGGATTATGAAGCATTCCTACACAAGAAACTCAGAAACTAAGACAAAAATACCTTGATGTAAATGCTTATACAGAAGAGTTCCATAGAATGACTCTTAAAGACAAGATACCAGAGGGTGAGAAACAAAAACTAGGAAGGTACTTAAATGGTCTTAAGTATAGTATCCAAGATGAGCTTAGTTTGTTCAACCCTGAAACTGTCCACAAGTGCTATCAAATGGAACTAAGGGTTGAGGATAAACAAATAAGAAAAGGTTAAAAAAATAGCAGAGGTAGAGGGAAAATTTTCAGAGGTAGAGGTAGATTCAATGGTGGGGGATCATCTTCAAGAAGCCAAGGTGAATCTAGAAATCAGGGATCAGAAGGAGAGACAAGTAACAGAGGTTCTTTCAGAGGAATGAGATCAAATAGTAGGGTAATATTTGGTGGGAGAGGACCTAGTATCTTCACTGGTAAGTGTTTCACTTGTAACCAGATTGGGCATCAATCTTTTAGATGTCCTGATAATCTCGGCACAAATAGATAAGGAGGAGATAAAAGAGTGCAGTTGACCCAAGAGGATGACAGTCAAAGTGTGTCTTCTTATCACACCACCACTTCAAGGCCTACAAATCTAGAACAAGGAGAATGTCTCATGATGCAAAGGACACTCCTGAGGGTACCAACCACTTAAGAGCCACCTCAAAGGAAGTCATTGTTTAGAACAAATTGCAAAGTGAACAATAAGGTATGCAAAGTTATTGTAGACTCTGGATCCACTAATAATATTGAATCTAGAGAATTGGTTGATTAAATTATAGTTACAAAGAATCCCTCATCCATTCCCTTAAAGATCTTCATGGTTGACAAAAGAGAAACAAACCCTCATTTGTGAACAAGTTTGGGTAGAATTCACTATAGGAGAATATGTAGACAGAGTTTTGTGTGATGTCACTGAGATGGATGCATGTCACTTATTGTTAGGAAGGCCCTGGCAATTTGATGTCAATGCCAAACATGATGGGAAAACTAATGTGTATAAAATAACTAAGTATGGTGTTGAGTATGAGATGAATCCAATTTCTGATGATGGGAAGGAAAAACATGTTTTTAGTAGTTTCTTGTGTGTTGGGGAGAAAAAATTCATTAAGGTGTTGAAGGAGAAGGATACACCTTGTTTTTATTTAGTTGTGAGACCGCAAAAGACAACCCTAAAATAACCAAAGGTCAAAACCACTAACAGAGATGTAGATCCTAAAGAGGTTAAAGCACTGTTGGATTAGTATAAAGGCATGGTTTCAAATATTACACCAGATACTTTACCACCTTAGAGGGAAGTAATTAATTGCATAGACCTCATACCAGGGGCCACCCTTCTAAACAAGACAACATACAAACTGGCCCCTAAACAGAACCAAGAAATAGCAAGACATATTGGAGAATTGTTGTCAAAAGGCCTCATTAGGAAGAGTGTGAGTCCTTGTGCAATCCCTATAGTACTAGCCCCTAAGAAGGAAGGTACATGGAGACTATGTATAGATTCTAGGGAAATCAATAGGATAACAATCAGATATAGATTTCCTATGCCTAGAATAGAGGATCTAATGGATTGTTTAGGGGGTGCAAGCTATTACTCCAAAGTGGATCTCAAAAGTGGTTACCATAACATAAGGATCAGAGGTGGAGATCAGTGTAAACCAAATTTCAAGACCATAAGGGTCTTTATGAGTGGCTTGTAATGCCTTTTGGTCTCTCAAATGCTCCAAGCACTTTTATGAGCTTATGAATAAAGTCTTAAATCCTTTTCTCAATAAGTTTGTTGTTGTATACCTTGATGATATTCTTATTTTTAGCAGGATTAGGGATGAACATCTCAAACATTTAGATATGGTATTGAAGAATCTCCATGAGGAATAGCTGAAGATAAATTTAGATAAGTGTATGTTCCTTCAAGAATAACTTGTATTCTTAGGATTTGTAATATCCAAGAATAGCCTCAAGTTGGATCTTTCTAAGGTTGAAGCCATCCTCAATTGGTCACCTCCTACTACTGCTTCAGAGGTTAAAAAAATTCATGGTTTGTATAGTTTCTATAGGAAGTTTAGCAAAAAATTTAGTGGCATATGTACTCCTATCATCAATACTATTAAAGGAGGAAGGAAATGCACATTTGTATGGACTAATGAGGCTAATGAGTCTTTTGAGTTTTGAATAAAAAGATTGCAGAGCAACCCATCTTGGTTCTGCCATACTTTCACAAAGTCTTCATAGTGGAATCTTATACAAGAAACAAGGCTATTGGTGGGGTTTTGAGCCAAGAAGGGAGACCAGTTGCCTTCTTCAATGAGAAATTGAACGAAGCTAAGAAGAAATATTCAACCTATGATCTTGAACTTTATGCAATGTTTCAGTCATTAAGGAAATGGAGGCATTATTTGTTGCCCAAAGGATTCATTATTTTTACTGACAATCACGCTCTTAGTTTTCTGAATAGACAAGACAAACTTAACCATAGACAAGTGAAATGGATGGAATTTTCACAATCTTACACCTTTACTATCAAACATAAGAAATGGATTGTGAATATGGTTGTCAATGCTCTTAGTAGGAAACATATAACCACTCAAGATATTCAGTTAGAAATTGTTGGGGTTCATGCTATGAAGGACATGTATGCCACAGATGATGACTTCAAGGAGGCTTATCAGATTTGTATTGAGATGACAGAGAGATATCATACTGATTTCACAGAGTTCCTTATGTAGGATGGATTAATTTTCAAAGGTAGTCTGCTGTGTGTGCCAAAAGGATCCATTAGGGAAAATATCATCAAGGAGAAGCATTTTGGAAGTTTAGCAGGGCACTTTGGAGTGGATAAAACACTGGAACTTGTCAGGAGATTCTATCATTGGCCCAAGTTGCAGACAGATGTCAAAAGATTTGCACAGAGTTTTTTGGTTTGTCAACAAGCCAAGGGTCACACATCAAATGCAGGATTGTATACTCTATTGCCTATCCCTTCAAAACCATAGGATTCAGTAAGTGTGGAATTTTTCCTAGGTCTACCTAAGACCATATCTGGATTTGACAGAATCTATGTGGTAGTAGATATATTTTCTAAAATGGCACACTTTATACCATGTAGAATGACTCATGATGCATCTCACATAATAGGGATATGCTTTAAGGAAGTTGTTAGACTTCAAGGCTTACCCTTGTCAATCATATCTGATAGAGACCCTAAGTTTTTGGGACATTTTTGGAGAACACTATGGAGAAAGTTGGGAACAAATGTGTCTCTATCATCTGCATATCATCCACAATCGGATGGTCAGACAAAAGTGATCAATAGGTCTCTTGGGAATATTTTGAGATGCTTAACTCAAGAACATGGAGTCACTTGGGATTCCATACTTGCCCAAGCAGAATTCTCTTACAATAATTCAGTCAATAGGAGTACTGGTTTGACTCCTTTCCAGATTATGTATGGTGTTCACCCTAGAGGTGTGTTAGAACTTAGATATGTGAAGACTATGGAGAAGGGAAGTGCATTAGCAAAGGACTTTCCAAAATTAATGAAGTGCAGACAAATTTGCAACATACCACTGAAAAGTATAAAGAGCACGCAGACAAAAAGAGGAGGGATGTGCAATTCAAAGTGGTAGATATGGTGATGATTCTCCTTAAGAAAGAAAGGCTACCCAAGGATAAATACAATAAACTCATGATGAAAAATATTGGTCCTTTCAAAATCTTGAAGAAGTGTGGCAACAATGCTTACAAGATTGATTTGTCATCTCATATTAGTCTATCTCCTATTTTTAATATTGGTGACATATATTCTTATAAAGGTCTTGTTAGTGATGATTGTGTTGCAGGTGATTAGGTTTCTGCACAGGACAAATCACTTAAAGAAATACCCACATAAAATCCTCCTGAGATTGAAGGAATTCTAGACAAAAGAGTGCGCAAGCAAACAAGGAGATACAATATCTTTCTCAAGATCAATATCATCAGTATTTATTTCCTTTCCTTTTCCATTGTCCTTAGGATTGGGTGAAGGAACAATTTCCTTACCTTTTCCACTATCATCCATATCCTTTCCTTCCTCAGTTTTCTCCTCAGTATTTAGTTGGAATAGGTCATTTACATTTTCTGCACCAACTGTAGGGTCTGAATCAACTGTAGCATCAATTCTCACTGAAGGAATATTCACAAATGCCTTATGTGACTCGATCAGGCTTGACCCAGTAGTAGGTGGAGCCTAGTGCTCGGTCCCTACTAGTCCAAATGTAGATTCAGTAGACTTATCTTTGCTTGGAGATAGGACGATGTGTATAGGTGATTGGGGCAGGGATGCCATTACCTCTACTACTATCTATTATGCATTGGATGCTTCAATAGATTCTACCTCAGGTAAATCTGCATCATCATTCTTTTCCTTGTGTTATGTACTCATTACTTTTGTCTTGTCTTCTTCCTTGATTTCCAAGACTGTCTTCCATATCTTTGTAGCAACCTACACCACATCCTTTATCTTCTTGTTTAATACCTGAAAGGTCCTGAACCTTAGAGTGTGATTGCTTTCATATTTGGTCATGGCCTCTTTTACCTCTTTGTTTTTCATAGTATGCATGACTTGCCTCAAGGTTTTTTCTCTAATATCCTTTTCTGTTCAGACTGCATTGCTACAGCGAACATATATTGCCTTGAATAGGTTCCGGTCATGTGACTCTTCAATTCAGATGTATCATACTTTCATCTTGTCATCTTCTCTACAATTGCTTCCTCAACCTACTTATGTTCATCCCTAGTTCTGGAAGCATATTTTAGTGATTTTAGAGAACTCATACCACTACCTTCTCTTAGGTCTTCAATTTTCTTCTCAAAGGTAGGTCGGGGCTTCTTGAATGTGACTTCTTCATCTTCATATTCCTTAGGAAATATGAGTTTCCTTCTAGATCTTCTGGGTTTTCTTGTTGTGAGGACAGGGGTAGGGGCCTTAGGTGTCTTCTTGGGGGCTAGCCTCTTTTTCTTCTTAGGAGGCTCTACTTCTACCTCTTCCTCTTCATTTTTAGATACATCATCTTATATCTTAATTTCATCTTCTTTTCTTTCTGAGCTTCATTTTTAGATACATCATCTTATATCTTAATTTCATCTTCTTTTCTTTCTGAGCTTCATTTTTAGATACATCATCTTATATCTTAATTTCATCTTCTTTTCTTTCTGACCTAGAAGGAGGAGAGTCTGAAGTCTTTCCATACTTCTTTCCAAACTTCTCTCACCTCTTCTTTCCTCTTTTCAGAATCTTAGGAATCTCAATCTCTATTGAAATTCTACTCTTGGCTTCTTCATATGTACTAAAGTATGGTGCTTTGGGGTCAACAAGATTATTCACAAGAGCTTCAATGATGTTCTTGGTCTCATCTATGTTAACCTCATATGCAAGAGGTTTCACCCATGCAACCCTGGGTCTAATTGTCTGAATATATACTTTATTACAGTCAACTAGGAAACAAACATCATCCTTGTGGTCTTCAACCAATTATTTAGGAATTCTATACCTATTCTGCATCTTTTGTCTGAATTCCTCAAAATATGCATCCATGATGCTCTCAAAATTGTCTCCTAATTCAGCTATGAAATCATTTATCTGATATATTATGGGTATGTCCTTCCAAACAACTGTGCCTTTGGAAGGGAAAAACTTTTGAATGTAAAAGAATATGCAGACTATAAGTGAACCAAACTTACTTGGACTGGTCTTTGATGCCCAGATGCTTCCCATGTTCTTGCTCAATTGGATGAGTTGCAACTCGGCAAGGTTGAATGAGAGGTTGTTCTTGACCACCTTGTATTTCAAGTCCACAGCCTCACATGGTACACTGTTAGGTTGGCTAGAATTGTAGATTTTGTGAGAAATAACATGAATCCCAAACTTCAATTCTATGTCAGTTACTCCATTTAGTCTCATGCCTTTGTTGTCCCACTTGGAAAGCGTCTTCTTAGCTAGGTCATCCTGAGGTAGGGTTTTGGTAGCTTTAGACTTGTCTAGCATAGGATACCTTGTAACACGATATACCATTGTCTTAATAATCTTCACTAGTTGCTCCAGCCATAGTTGCATGTCGTGAACATGGCTCAGAATAAACCTAATCCACTTAACCTGGAAATTCTGTAGCATATACATGATATGAGTCAAACCCTTGAATTCTAGGCGTTTATGTTCTAGTTTCAGATTTACGGCTTCACAAACTTTATCATATGCATTCTTTATTTTCAATGTCCCTAGTTGTTGAATTGTTCAATGATAGAAGGCTCGGATGTCCTTGATCAACAATACCCTCAGAAGAATTAGGGAATGAGCTCCCATCGGGTCTATCTCCTCTGCAATCGTTGGATGAAGCTTAAACTTAGGAGGTTCGCAGATAGTATTCCTAACCAACATCTCAGATCCTTTCTTAACCTTGCTGTTGGATGTAGATTCCATTATGCTCTGAGGTTTGGTAAAACTTTGCAACTCAAAGCTTTCAAACACAAATTCACACTGAATTTCTTAAGGCTCTAAATCGCTCTGCAAATTGAAAACTTTGTAAGCAATAACCTTTCCAATTCATCTTTTATAAGATATTTTACCGTTGAGTTTTCATTAAATGCTTTGTACATGGTAGCTGGCATAGCTCAGAATGAAGCTTGGCAAAAACTAACTTCTGCATCCTCAAAACCAAACAACCCGACTTAACTCAGTTAAGCCTTCGTAACTTGGGTGTTACTGAGATCTTGACTCGGTTAAAACTATAATATGTCCTAGTGCATCAATATGCTGATTTGGACTTGTATGCATATCTGGAACTGATGTAGGATGGCTTGTATGCACATTTCCAGTAGTCTCCTTGCATGTTTATTCAGAGATGGTAGATCCACCCAATTCACTGCTTTGGGTATCATTCAATCCTTCATTGTTTTGATCTGAACTCTCAGGAGATTTCCTTTCCCATTGTTGAGTTATCTAAGTTCTAATTTTATAAACTTTTGCTTTGCCTTTCTCAAAACCCGTATCCACTTTTTCTCTGTTCATGTAATTCTTGCTTAGATGACCGAGTTGTTTACATACATAACATCTCTTAGTAGGATTCCTTTTTCTGAGGTGATTATTTACACAATTTGCACTAATATGCCCATATTCACCATAGTGACAACATCTAATCCATGTGTTGTAATCCCAACCAAAAATTGCTTTAGCTAGTTGTTCAACAGGGTTCCATTTCTTAGTTCCGCACTTAGGGGATTTGTGACCTTGTTTGTTACAGTTGAAACATTTTCCTTCAAACTTAGGTTTCCCAGTGTATTCACTTGCCCTATGTCCATGTTTGTTGCATCTATAGCATTTACCATTAAACTTTGATTTACCATTGCTCCAACACTTGTTTGTTGTGTGCCCTAACTTGCCACAATGATTACAAGTAGGTTTGCTATTCTTTTGAGTTCCTTGCTGTGAGGATTCACCTTGTTTAGTATAACCTAATCTAGTCCATCCATGATGTTTGAGTTGAGTTTGCTCTGTCAATTGATCCATGCTTCCCTATGAATTCATCATACTCCCATTGGTTTGTTTTTCAGTATTGAGATCATTCAGCAGTCTTTCACTTTCTGTCCTCAGATTGATAACTTCTTGATTTATATTATTGAGTTGATTTATCATATTTGCTTGCTGAAGTGATAAATTTTGGATTTCTTTTTCTTTTTCTTCTAATCTTGTACTCAGCAATCTTTTATCTTCTTGTGCCATTTCTCTGTCATTTTCTGCTTGATTCTTTTGATCCATGACTTCACATATTCTGACTGAATGAATTTCTTGTTCTCTTTTCAACTTTCTAACTTCTTCGTGCAAATTGAGATTCTTTGCAAGTAGGTCTTCAATTGTTGCATCTTCTTCTTTAGAACTTCTTTCTTTGCATAGGTCATCAATTCTTTCTTCTATGTAACTTTTTTCATTCATCTGTACTGCTAAATCTTTTCTTCTTTTCAGGGAAAGAGAGAGCTGCTCCTTGGGTTTCTTGATCTTTTCCATGGCCACATGTAGATCTATCTTTTCATTTTCAATTGCTTTCTCCAGTCTGTATATTTCCATTGCCTTTGATCTTTTCTCAAGTTGTTAAACTTCTGTAAAGAGAACCTTTAGCTCTGATACCAATTGTTGGAAATATGTTGAGTCAAGGTGACTGAGAGGGGGGGGTGAATCAAGAACCAATAAAACTTAATCCTTTTAATCCATTATTAGATTATCTAATCTGATTGCATGCATGAAATGAAAAGCAATAACGCATCCACAATATTTGACACAATATTTGGTTACCCAGAAACCTTCCAAATAGAAAGTAAAATTAGGGTGGGGATGGTACCCACAAGATTTATTATTGCAGTATAAATTTAGCTTGTTAAAGCTTACAATTGACCACTTCTGATGGTCTGCCCTTTCAGGAGAAATAAGGACTATTAGGTACACCTTGTGAAAGGATTTAGTACAATACAATCAAGTAATGCAACTCTGTTAGGAGATTTATAAAGGATTGTTAGGTCCACCTTGTTAGAGGATTTTGTTGATGCACCTGTTAGGATGAACCAGTAGATGATCTTCAATGCAACTCTGAATTGATGAATAAGATCCAATGATATAAAAACTAATCACCTAACTGTGATGAATGAGTCTTTGTTGTTCCTTATACTGTTGTAGCCTCTTAAACAATCTGCCACTTCATATTTGCATACACACTTCTATACACATATTCACTCTTGTTTGGATAAACAAAATACTTTATATTTATACCTTATCCAAATAAAATGCAACTGTAAGTCGGCTTCCATAAGATAATTTAATATCAAACAATATAAGCTAAGTCGGCCCAAAACTGTTACTCGGGTCCAGTGATCCACTCTAGCAATATACTGGCACTCGGGCATTATGCTATCACTCAGGAAACATACTAAAGTCTGGCACTCGGGATACTCTGTGTACTTGGGTTACATTGATCTCTCGGGTAATACTAATTACCACTGTCTACTCGGTCGACACTGCCACTGCTCAGGTTACAATGTAACTACTCGGGTTGCACTGCTGGCCTTGTCAACTATGTGATGACTAAGTGTTTTGGCACTAATTGACAGTATGTCTTGCCATAAGGTCATCAATATTCATGTATGTATTCTAATTATTATTTTGATTGTTGTTGTAGGGGCTTGTAACTTCAGGTCATCAATGTGCCCCTCCCATAGATGAGCATAGCAACTATTTGTTAGCAATAAGTGAATATTCTATTGTATGTCATCGTATAATTTAATTTTGATGTATATTAGTTATTGATATTTGTACTTGTGATTTTATCAATTGGAGATCCAGAGGATTCTAGAGAGGAGGAAAAGTAAGCGCACTCGGAAGACTCCAGCATCCACTACATCTCCATCCACCTAACATTCGAAGGCATCTCGTGAGTTTTTTTCTTCCCCTCATGGGAAATGACTAGATTAGGGACATATTTTGTGTGCCTATATGACATTTTTGGACATATTTTTTATATATTATATATGTGACATTTAAATCTATTTATCTTTCAAGAAACATATCTAATTGTATTGGATATATTCCATGTATAATATTATTGGTTGTGTGTGTGTGTGTGGCTTCATTCCCTATGAGTATTCATGGTTCATGTTTTATGTATGCAGTTCATGTCTCATGTGTATTGATGTATACTACTTCACGTGTATGTGTCTATGTTTTATGATTTGTGGTTTGCTCATGCCTTACACATTTTTATGCTTGCATGTATCTATGTATTTTATTACTGTATGATTCATACTTTATGTAAACATGTATATTTCACTCCATACAACTTTAGTTCCACTGCTTTCAACTCAATCGATTTATGCAAAAGGTGATGATGTACATCAATATATGAGTATCTAATGTGATATAGTATTCTATGTTGGATTTGTATTTCATTATTTGTTAAAAAAATGGGTGGAAAATCTTGTGGTTGATCTAGTTACCCAGTATTCATTGAAGACACAATGATTTTTAACATGCCTTTGATGAATCAAGGTTTTTTATCTTCTACAGAGACAGCCATAATTCTTAAGATGCCTTTGATGAATTATTGTTGTTATCTTCTATGAAGCATAACGTCCTCCCTAATGGTCATTGAATCTTTGTTTCATCTTTTCATTTAATTTCTTCCACACATGATCATCATTATTTTTAACTTTATAACACATGACAATGGATGCATTTTTTAAATCTTGAATGTCCCTGTATAAAATAATGAATTTCTTTGCTCTAGACAGTGTATAAATACTCAAGAACAGCCTAATATCAATGGACAAGAGAAATATCTACTAGAACAATGATTATATGTGACAAAACAGTCATTTATCTGATAAAATCAGCAAAAATCCATGCTTGAATAGTGAATGAATATGCTCGGGCAATAAATGCTTATAAAAAAAGGCCCTCCTTTTAACATTTGAACTACTAAAGAGAACCCTCATTTTGAAGAATAAATTTAATGAAATTTTGAATCATCAAGGACATGAAATTAACCTTTAAAACACAATCCTTTAGATGAACAAGGACCTAGGTGGATTATTTTGACCTAGGGGGGGAATGGGTGAGTGCACAAAGATGGGGGACCAAAAAGATGTCACTCATCTTTTTGGTCCCCCAAAAATTATAAGGTGTTCACCATATAAGGTGCACGCCATATGTGGTGAGTGTCATATGGCTTTGTATACCAAGCCATATGGCATGTTCCATATATGGCATAGGTCATATTAAAAAAAAAACATAAAAGTTGATTTCAAACCCTAAGCAGTCATTTTAAGTTGCAGCCACAATTTGGAGGAGCAAAACGCCATTTTGCAAGGGCGTGTACAATTTGGAGAGCATTTTTTTTTGTGTGTGTTTGATCATCTCATAAATGCTTCTAAGACGTTGAGGAGGTTGAAAAGGTGAGTTATTTTACGTTTTTAGCTTCTTGTTTTGTTAAAATGTGTTTAAATAAGATTTTAAATTAAATCTTGTTTATACATTCAGCAAATGCAAATCCACCTACAAAAAATCCTCAGCCACCTCCGAAAAATCTACCTCAACCTTCTCATGATGAAGCTAATGAAGAAAACAACCTCAACATCCTTCATCAATTGAAAAGCCTCCTCAAGGGACATGCCAAAATCTTTTAAACCAAATAGAGAATAATAAAAATCAATTAGAATCTTTGATTGGCAAGCTGAAAGAATCTATTGGAACAAATATTGAAAGGGCATTACTTTCCAATTCATTAGAATCAATTTTGACCCACGTAGGAAATGTTAGTGATCAACTAAATATATAGTCAACCAAAAGAGATGAGCAAAAATAGTACTATGCAAACACATTATCATATCAGGAAGTAAAAAAGAAAAAATAAGCAAAGAGGACATTTGCAAGCTCTTTATAGATCTTAGAATGAATGAAACTCTTGATCCTATTTGTAGGAAGTTTTCAATCCATTGGTGCCATCATGAAGGAATTGAAAATAGATTTTAGAATAGATGGTGGATGCTTTTTGATAGCCCTTCTTATAATAATCACAAGGTTCAATTATATTTTTTGAGGAAACCCTATTGTGAGTCTATCCTCAATGAGGTCCCAAATTATTTTAATTTTCTAGAATTTTAGGGTAGAAGTAGGGGGTCATCACATGATAGACCGGGGTCACAACATAACTCTAACATTGTTAGGATGCCCACTACCAAACCAAATGTTGAGCACGTTAGTATTCCTTGTGTTGTGAATGAACAAATGAGGTGGACACACCAGGCACAATTAGTGCGCTCATTCAAACTCTCATACAGTGTGCCACTCCTTTAGTCTAGAGTGAGCAAGGTGAGTCTTCAAGGGCCCATTTTGGTCAGTCATGTGGATCCCTACGAACATATGGTGATGCTAGTGAATAGGCAGGTGATGATGGGTTGATGACTAATGAATTTCTCAATGGAACATTTGGCATTGATACAGAGGTAAATATTTGCAAGTTCATTTAATTCATTTGTTTATATTTAATTTATAAATAAATTAATAACTAAATTAGTATCTAATGGTTATGATAAAAATTTAGGTTCAAAGTGTTTGTGGTAGTGGCAGTGTTCCCCCAAGACCCTTTTCACGACATCATCAAGTCCACAGGTATGTATCTAATAAAGCATTATAATCATTACATGTGAGTAGTATGTAATTATATGAATGGTTTTCCCATAACTCATTGTGCATGTGTATTAGTTTTTTGTTGGACCCTTGACGTTCACACCACACAGTGAAGCACATAGTGGCACTTTCACGAAGGTATCTTTATTTGCATGTTAATTTGATTTTCTTGTATAATTAATAGATGAATAAATAAATAAATTAGTAAAATAATTATGATCAAAATCAAGAGTCAAAGTGTTCATGGGAGTGGTAATGTTCATTCATCCCCTTTGTCACGACATCACCGAGTCCACAGGTATATATCTAATAAAGTATTGTAATTATTGCACATGAGTAGTATGTAATTATGTGAATGGTTGTCTCATAACTCACAGTGCAAGTGCCTTAGTTTACTCCTAGACCCTCGATGTTGATACCACATAGTGAAGGACACCGTGGCACTTTCATGGAGGTATCATTTATTCATTAGTGGTGTTGTAAAAAAATAGTTATTCCTGATAACTACATAATACTCTTGTTATTTCATTTTCAATTGTTGACATCTAATACTCCTGCTATTCATGACTCTTTGGATCATGGGGTTGTTGCAGTTGTAGCGAGTTCTGAAGCATTGATCAAGGTATGAAAGAGATTACTTAATTTTAATTATTGTTTTAATGGTTTGTATTAAAAAATTTAATGATATTCATGTATGTATTTTAATTATTATTTTGATTTTTGTTGTATGGACTTGTAACTCCAGATCATTAGTGTGCCACACCTGCAGATGAACATAGTGACTATTTGTTAGCAGTAAGTGAATATTCTATTGTATGTCATCTTATAATTCAATTTCGATGTGTATTAGTTATTGATGTTGATACTTGTGATTTTATCAATTGGAGCTCTAGAAGAGTCTAGACATGAGGATGAGTGAGTGCACTCAAAAGACTAGAATCCATTGTTAGAATAACTGAGAGGGGGGGGTGAATTAGTTAGACTCAGTGTCTTCACAAAATTATCCTACAGTCCCAAATTCCTCCAGATGTATAACAAAACAATTTCAAATATAAAACTCATCTCGGTAAAATATAAACTGTGATTTCAAAACTTACTGTTAAGTTGTCTACCAAGTATCAGTAAATTAATACTGTGATTACCGATCTAAGTCAATAAAATAAAGTGTAAAATAAAATAACAATCCACAACATTCATGCACATTAACACAGATTTTTAACATGGAACCCTGCTAAGGGAAAAACCACCTGGGACCGGTAACCCAAAATATTTTCACTCTTCTGAAGTGAGCTTGGTGAAGAGCCAACCATGTTAAAGGTTACAATGCACACTATTAAATGTGACCTGGTTAAAGGATTTAAAACTAATAGTTCTCTCTTGACCATGCATTCACTATGGGGTTAACAAGAAAACAATTAACATTCTTTGAATGTTCTAATAAGGACTCACTGTCCTACTCGGTTAAGAGCTTTATCTGTAGCAATGGTTAAACTGTTACAATAATGATCCGATTCAAATACAACTCTGATTTGCAGATATTCAGATCTATTCTAAGTAAATAATACCTCTGATCAATTTGTTCACTTCATCTCATCTCATACTTTGTTCTGCTCGGTTATGTTCTTTCCTATGTTTGCTCAGTTATGTCACTTTACACTATCACTTAGTGTATACAAAACTCTTCATTTACCGACCACATAAACATTATTTGTTCCAAATCTTCAATACATAATAAATTTTTTCCACCATAATAATATTCAAATAAGTTGACATCAATGACAATACATTAACCGATAATGTTTATCATCGCTCTTGCAACTCGGTTGAATATCAACAAATGACTTTAAACATATAATCAGTTGTAGTTCATCAATCTCTCCCTTTGGCATTGATGGCAACACAATATGAAATGTGCAATATAATAATGTCATACAAAAAATACCAAACATTTGTTCTACAATTGCAACAATGCAGTAGCTTTCCCTAGCTTGAATATAGACTATGTCAGTATAAAATTTACCATGCAGACTCTCCCTGTGGTTTTGAATTTTCTGCTCTGGAATCTCTCTATAGATTAGATATATCTCTCCCTTTCTATTTTCTCCCTTGGATGGATAGATATATCAACTCTCTCATTATATTTCATGAAACTCTCTCCCTTTGACAACAATGCCAAAAATAAATATAGCTCTTCAGTAGCCAAAATAAAATTTCTCTAGTATTCGATGCAGTAGGTACCTTTCAATGTACTAATATGTCTATGTCAGTCCAGTTCATCTTTGCATCAACATGTCTGATATTTTGATTTCATGTAGGTTGATGCAACCTCCTAATCACCTCAGTTGTCAATAGACAAGGGACGAACCCCTAGTCTACCTCTCAAGTACTCAAATGTATCCTTCGGTAAGGGTTTTGTGAATATGTATGCAAGTTGTTCTTTTGATTGTACATATCCTAGTATTACTTTTTTATTTTGTAATTTTTCCCTCAAGTAGTGATATTTTATAGATATGTTCTTTGTCTTTGCATGCATCACCAGATTCTTTGAAATATTTATAACACTTGTATTGTCACAATAAATCATCACTAGATCAGTGATCTCTTCATTTATTCCTTTCAACAGTTGTTTTATCCATGCTATGTTAGAACAATTTGCAGCAACAACAACATACTTTGCTTCTGCAGTTGACTGAGATATATATCCTTGCTTCTTGCTTATCCAAGTAACTAGTCTTTCTCCAATAAATAATGCTCCACCAGTAGTAATCTTTCGGTCATCAATGTTCCCAGCCCAATCAACATTAGTATAAACTTTCAATTCAAACTTTCTTTCTCTTTTATACCATAATCCATAATCCTCAGTATTCTTCAGATATCTAAAAATTATTTTCACAACAGTCATATGTGATTCTCTGGGATTAGCAGAAAATCTTGCAACTATTCCAACTACATGTGCTATGTTAGGTATTGTGTGAACAAAATACATCAATTTACCAATCATAGATTTATACAAAGCCTGATTTACCTCAGGTGTCTTGTCCTCTTTTGTCAGTTTGCATCTTGTCACCATAGGTGTTCCGACTGGTTTTGATTCTTCCATTCTGAATGTCTTTAGTACTTCCTTGATGTATTTTGATTGAGTAATGTAGATTCCTACAATTTGTTGTAAAATTTGCAATCCAAGAAAAATTTTGATCTCACCAAACATCAACATTTCAAATTTTTTCCTCATTTCATCAGCAAATGAAGTGCATAAGTTATCATTACCCCCAAATATAATATCATCAACAAATATTTTAGAAATGAGTGTCTTATCATCAGTTACTCCTTTTAAATACAAATTATTGTTATCACTTGTTCTAATAAATCCAATACTTATTAGATAGGAATGCAATCTTTCATACCATGCTCTTGGTGCTTGTTTCAGTCCATATAAAGCTTTGTGTAACTTACATACCATGTGTGTCTAATCAGGATCAACAAATCCTTCGAGTTGTTCAATGTATACCTCTTCTTCAAGTATTCCATTCATAAATGTAGACTTCACATCCATCTGATATACCTTGAATCCTTTATATGCAGCATATGAAAGTAGTATTCTTACTCCTTCAAGTCTAGCAATGGGTGCAAAAGTTTCTCCATAGTCAATTCCTTCTTCTTGTGCATACCCTTTGCAAACTAATCTTGCTTTATTCATGGTTACATTCTCATCTTCATTCAATTTGTTTCTGAAAATTCATTTGGTGCCAATGACATTTTTATCACTCGATCTTGGTACTAATGTCCATGTCTTATTTTTTTGTATCTGTTCCATTTCCTCATTCATAGCATTTATCAAGTCTTCATTTTCTAATGCATCTCTAACATTCGTAGGTTCAAATTCACAAATTAAACAAGTATCATCTATGAACTTACTTCTTGTCATCATGCCTTCTCTTTTGTCTCCAATAATATGATTTCGTGGATGGTGTCTCCTCATATATTTAGCAAGTACAGGTTCAACTCTTGGTTCTTCATTATATTCTTTTGTAGGTTCATGGACCTCTGGTTCATTATCATAAGTTTTAGCATTTTCCTGAACCTCGGTTTGTGCTACCTGTTGCCTGGTGACATTACCTTGTTGTCTGATAATGCTAGGCATCAGCATCGGTATAGTATCAGGTTCTTCCCAGTAAACAAATCTATTGTAATCTTTAGGTTCTTTTATGTTGTCCTCATCATTTATCTCAGCAAATTCATCAACTTTCACATTTATACTTTATTAGTTGTCTTTTTCAAACATTTGTAATCTTTACTCTTAGTAGAATATCCAAGAAATATTCCTTCATCACTTTTTGAATCAAATTTTCCATATCGATCATCTTTCAGAATATAACACCTACTTCCAAATATTCTAAAATAACTCACATTAGGTGTGTATCCATACCATAGCTCATAAGGTGTTTTATTTGAATTTTTCTTCAGTTGAACTCGGTTCAGTGTGTAAACAGTTGTGCTTACTACTTCTCTCCAGTATGTTTGTGTAACTTTCTTTTCAATCATTAGTGTTCTGGCACAATCAACAATTGATCTATTTCTTCTTTCAACAATTTCGTTTTGATGTGGTGTCTTTAGTGTAGAAACATGTCTTTTGATTCCATACTCATTACAAGAGTTAGTGAACTCATCAGAAATAAATTCACCTCCTCTACCAAATCTCAAACACTTCAGATCTCTGCCAATTTCTTTTTCCACTTTTTCTTTATACCACTTAAACATCTTAAATTCTTCAGATTTCTCTTTTAAGAACATGGCAGTCATTATCCTAGAGTAGTCATCAACAAATAAAATAAAGTATATGTCCCCAAAATAACTCTGTGTTCTCATTGGTCCACATAGGTTTGTATGAACTAACTCCAAAATATCATTAGATGAAAAAATTTTGCTCTTGAAACTAGATTTTGACATCTTTCCCATTTGACAATTTTTGCACATTACATGGTCTGGTTTAGATAAGCTCGGTAAGCCTCTAACTTTTCTTTTTCTACTAATCTTAACCATGTTGTCAAAATTTACATGACAAATTATTTTATGCCATAGCTATATATCTTCATTCTTTGCCAATAAACAAGTAGTTTCAGCAGTGTCAAGGTAGAATAGGTTACCTCTAGATTTTTCACCAGTACCGATCAATTTTCCTTTTCCATCATAGATTATTGTTTTTCTATTCTCAAATTCAACTCAGTGTCCTGTGTTATTCAACTGTGAAACTCTCAACAAACTGTAGTTAAGTCCTTTTACCCAATAAGCATTTTCACATTTGATTTGATTGTTCAGCATAATAGTACCTTTTCCTTTCACTTGACAGGGTGTATCATTTCCCATTCTTACAGATCCTTCATCATAATATTCAAGAAATTCAAAATTTCCTTTATCACCAGTCATGTGATGTGTACAACCACTATCAATAACCTAAATGTCATGTTTACTAACTTTAGAGATAAGTTTTGTCTCTACATACCTTTCATCTTCATCTAAATCATCCTTTAAGGCTACAAACATTGTCTCAATATCTTCATCAATATCAGATCCACTGGTATTATTATCTTCAACAATGTAACAAGCTTTCTTACCTTTATCCTTGTAATCTTGGTTATCTCTCATGTCATACTGTCGATTGCTTATGAAATATTGGTCATCCTTTCTGTCATTAGATCTATCATTTCTTTCATCATTCTTTCTGTTAGGGCATCTTGCAGCAAACTGGCCAATCTCTTTATAGTTAAAGCATATCAAAGGTAGTTTACATTTATATCTTCATTTTCCTCTGTACAATCTCCTAACCATTAAAGCTTCAAGCCCATCAAGCTCGTTGTCATCATTATCAATGTCATCTAATTTCTGATTACGTGTTTGCTGCTAGATTTACCAATTTTCAAAGTGGACATAAATGCGGACTCCATAGATGGTACAATACTATTATCAAATTTATTCATCTCAAAAGAAATCAATCTTCCAACAAGACTATCAATAGTAATATTATTTCCAGGTGTAGCTCTCATTTCATGAATTGTAGAGACTCTTATAGAATAGATAGGAAATAGAGTTCTAAGAATCTTACTCATAATTGTGTCTTCATCAATGGTTCCACCAAATCCTCGAATAGCATTCACAACTTCCTTAAGTCAGTTATTGTATTGTGCGATGTTATCTCCTTCCTTCATTCTCATGTCATCAAACTTTCCACGAAGACTCTCAGCTTTGGCTCTCAGCACATTTGCATCTCCTCCATAAACTAGTGTAAGTTGATACCACATTTGTTTGGCAGTAGTACATGTCTTGATATCCTCAAATTCAACATCTGTGAGTGAAGAAGAAATCTCCACCATGATAAGATTATGTTCATGTTTTTCTTTCATCTGACTAACAGTCAAAGCTCCAGTAGGTAGTATGAATTCATTATCCAGATAGTTTGCAATGTCATCTCCAATCCCTGATAGGTATAGTCTCATTATGCTTTTCCATGTTGAGAAGTTATCCTTATTCAGCTTTGATGCGTCTCTCTTATACATCTTGTGATCTTTAGCTTAAGTCCTTCAAAACTTTCTTCTAAGCACTGTATGCTCTAATAAGAACTACTACTCTGATACCAATTGTTAGAATAACTAAGAGGGGGGTGAATCAGTTAGACTCAATGCCCTCACAAAATTATCCTAAAGTCCCAAATTCCTCTAGATGTATAAAAAAACAATTTCAAATATAAAACTCAGCTCGGTGAAATATAAACTATGATTTCAAAACTTACGGTTAAGTTGTCTAATGAGTATTAGTAAATTAATACTGTGATTACCGATCTAGGTCAATAAAATAAAGTGTAAAGTAAAATAACAATCCACAACATTCATGCACATTGACACATAGATTTTTAACGTGGAAACCCTGCTAAGGGAAAAAACCACCTGGGACCGATAACCCAAAATATTTTCACTCTTCTGAAGTGAGCTTGGTGAAGAACCAACCCTGTTAAAGGTTACAATGCACACTGTAAAATGTGACCTATTTAGAGAATTTAAAACTAAAAGTTCTCTCTTGACCATGCATTCACTATGGGGTCAACAAGAAAACAATTAACATTCTCTAAATGTTCTAATACGGACTCACTATCATACTCGGTTAAGAGCTTTATCTGTAGCAATGGTTAAACTATTACAATAATAATATGATTCAAATACAACTCTGATTTATAGATATTCAGATCTATTCTAAGTACATAATACCTCTGATCATTTTTTCACTTCAGTTCATCTCATACTTTGTTCTTCTCAGTTATGATCTTTCCATTGTTTTCTCGGTTATGTCTTCAACCAGTTTTGATCAGTTATGCATAAATTTGCATGTATGCTTCAGCATCAGATGTGATTCAAAATGAATCTCTTGCCTATTATATAGACATCATGTATCATTTAATTTTCATCCTTCAAATTTTGTCGCTTAATCTCCATCATTGATTTAACCATTTAAACCTTCCTCGACAATTGTGTTAAAAACATGTTTCAATATTTGTCGTCTAATCTTCCTTGAATTTTAATAGTCATTTATTCAAATAAAAAAAATTATCTTTTACCTCGAAATCATCAATTGCCATCTCAGCATCTTAGTCGGTCTCGGTTTGATTTAATTGCTTAATCAATAGTTGTGTCGGCAATCCCTTGCTCGGTTAACATTGGCGCTCGGTATACACTGTGTATTACTCAGTTTACACTGTCACTTGGTGTATACATAACTCTTCATTTACTGACCACATAAACATTGTTTATTCTAGATCTTCAATACATAATAAATGTTTACTACCATAATAATATTCAAATAAGTTGACATCAATGACAATATATTAATTGATAATGTTTATCATCTCTCCTGCAACTCGCTTGAATATCAACAAATGACTTCAAACATATAATCAGTTGTAGTTCATCAATATAACTGAGAGGGGGGTGAATCCGTTAGACTCAGTGTTGTCACAAAATTATCCTTCAGTACCAAATTCCTCCAGATGTATAACAAAACAATTTCAAATATAAAACTCAGCTAGGTAAAATATAAACTATGATTTCAAAATTTACTTTTAAGTTGTCTACCGAGTATCAGTAAATTAATACTGTGATTATCCATCTAGGTCAATAAAATAAAGTGTAAAGTAAAATAACAATCCACAACATTAATGCACATTGACACATATTTTTAAGGTGGAAACCATGCTAAGGGAAAAACCACCTGGGACTGGTAACCCAAAATATTTTCACTCTTCTGAAGTGAGATTGGCGAAGAGCCAACCCTGTTAAAGGTTACAGTGCACGCTGTTAAATGTGACCAGGTTAGATGATTTAAAACTAACAGTTCTCTCTTGACCATGCATTAACTATGGGGTCAAAAAGAAAACAATTAACATTCTTTAAATGTTCTAATAAGGACTCACTGTCCTACTCGGTTAAGAGCTTTATCTGTAGCAATGGTTAAACTGTTACAGTAATGATCTGATTCAAATACAACTCTAATTTACAGATATTCAGATCTATTCTAAGTACATAATACCTTTGATCAATTTGTTCACTTCAGTTCATCTCATACTTTGTTCCGCTCGGTTATGCTCTTTCCTTTGTTTGCTCGGTTGTCTGCAAAAATACTTGGTTCTATCTTCAACCAGTTTTGATCAGTCATGCATAAATTTGCATGCATGCTTCAACATCAGATGTGATTCAAAATGAATCTCTTGCCTCTTATATAGACATCATGTATCATTTAATTTTCATCCTTCAAATTTTTCCGCTTAATCTCCATCATTGATTTAACCATTTAAACCTTCCTTGGAAATTGTGTTAAAAATACTCTTCAATCTTTGTCGTCCGATCTTCCTTTAATTTTAATAGTTGTTTGATCAAATAAAAAAAATTATCTTTTACCCCAAAATCATCAATTGCCAGCTCAACATCTTAGTCGACCTCGGTTTGATTTAATTGCTTAATCAATAGTTGTGTCGGCAATCCCTTGCTTGGTTAACACTGGCGCTCGGTATACACTGTGTATTACTCTGTTTACACTGTCACTCGGTGTATACAAAACTCTTCATTTACCGACCACATAAACATTGTTTGTTCCAGATCTTCAATACATAATAAATGTTTTGCACCATAATAATATTCAAATAAGCTGACATCAATGACAATACATTAACTGATAATGTTTATCATCACTCTTGCAACTCGGTTGAATATCAACAAATGACTTTAAACATATAATCAGTTGTAGTTCATCAATCTCTCCCTTTGGCATTGATGGCAACACAATATGAAATGTGCAATATAATAATGTCATACAAAAAATACCAAACATTTGTTCTACAATTGCAACAATTCAGTAGCTCTCCCTAGCTTGAATATAGACTGTGTCAGTATAAAATTTACCATGCAGACTCTCCCTGCGGTTTTGACTTTTCTGCTCTAGAATCTCTCTGTAGATTAGATATGTCTCTCCCTTTCTCTTTTCTCCCTTGGATGGATAGATATATCAACTCTCATTATATTTCATGAAACTCTCTCCCTTTGACAACAATGCCAAAAAGAAATATAGCTCTTCAGTAGCCAAAATAAAAATTTTCTGGTATTCGGTGCAGTAGGTACCTTTTAGTGTACTGATATGTCTGTGTTGGTTGAGTTCATCTTTGCATCAACATGTCTGGTATTCTGATTTCATGTAGGTTGATGCAACCTCCTAATCACCCCATTTGTCAATAGACAAGGGACGAACCCCTAGTCTACCTCTCAAGTACTCAAATGTATCCTTCGGTAAGGGTTTTGTGAATATGTCTGCAAGTTGTTCTTTTGATTGTACATATTCCAGTATTACTTGTTTGTCTTGTACTTCTTCCCTCAAGTAGTGATATTTTATAGATATGTGCTTTGTCTTTGCATGCATCACCGAATTCTTTGGAATATTTATAGCACTTGTATTGTCACAATAAATCATCATTGGATTAGTGATCTCTTCATTCATTCCTTTCAATAGTTATTTTATCCATGCTATGTTAGAACAATTTGCAGCAGCAACAACATACTCTGCTTCTACAGTTGACTAAGATATGCATCCTTGCTTCTTTCTTATCCAAGTAACTAGTATTTCTCCAATAAAGAATGCTCCACCAGTAGTACTCTTTTGGTCATCAATGTTCCCAGCCCAATCAGCATCAGCATAAACTGTTAAGTCAAACTTTCCTTCTCTTTTATACCATAATCCATAATCCTCAGTATACTTCAGATATCTAAAAATTATTTTCACAATAGTCATATGTGATTCTCTGTGATTAGCAAAAAATATTGCAACTATTCCAACTGCATGTGCTATGTCAAATCTTGTGTGAACAACATACATCAATTTGCCAATCATAGATCTATACAAAGTTTGATTTACCTCAGGTGTCTTATCCTCTTTTGTCAGTTTGTGTTATGTCACCATAGGTGTTCCGATTGGTTTTGATTCTTCCATTCTGAATGTCTTTAGTACTTCCTTGATGTATTTTGATTGAGTAATGTAGATTCATGCAGGTTGTTGTAAAATTTGCAATCCAAGAAAAAATTTGATCTCACCAAACATCGACCTTTCAAATTCTTTCCTCATTTCATTAGCAAATGAAGTGTGCATAAGTTATCATTACCCCCAAATATAATATCATCAACAAATATTTAGCAATGAGTGTCTTATCATCATTTCCTCCTTTTAAATACAAATTGATGTTGTCACTTGTTCTAATAAATCCAATACTTATTAGATAAGAATGCAATCTTTCATACCATGCTCTTGGTGCTTTTTTCAATCCATATAAAGCTTTGTGTAACTTACATACCATGTGTGTCTGATCAGGATCAACAAATCCTTCAGGTTGTTCAATATATACCTCTTCTTCAAGTATTCCATTCAGAAATGTAGACTTCACATCCATCTGATATACCTTGAATCCTTTATATGCAGCATATGCAAGTATTATTCTTACTCCTTCAAGTCTAGCAATGGGTGCAAAAGTTTCTCCATAGTCAATTCCTTCTTCTTGTGCATACCCTTTGCAAACTAGTCTTGCTTTATTTCTGGTTACATTCCCATTTTCATTCAATTTGTTTCTGAAAATCCATTTGGTGTCAATGACATTTTTATCACTTGGTCTTGGTACTAATGTCCATGTATTATTTTTCTGTATCTACTCCATTTCCTCATTCATAGCATTAATCCAGTCTTCATTTTCTAATGCATCTCTAACATTCTTAGGCTCAAATTCACAAATTAAACAAGTATCATATCTAAACTTACTTCTTTTCATCATGCCTTCTCTTTTGTCTCCAATAATCTGATTTTGTGGATGGTGTCTCACATATTTAGCAAGTAGAGGTTCAACTCTTGGCTCTTCATTATCTTCTTTTGTAGGTTCATGGACCTCTGGTTCAATATCATCAGTTTCAGCATTTCCCTGATTCTCAGTCTGTGCTACTTGTTGCCCGATGACATTATCAATTGTTAGAAAAGAGAAATTTTTGCTAACTGGTCAGTTTTGATACTCAAAGGTAGCACAGACCCCTGAGAGGTAGCATATCTACTTCATCTCCATCCACCTAACATTCAAAGGCAGCTCGAGATTTATTTTCTTCCCCTTGCGGTAAATGAATAGATTATGGATATATAGTGTATGCCTATATGGCATTATTGGACATATTTTTATATATTGCATATGCGAAATGTTCTGCATCCATTTGGCTTTCAAGAAGCCTATTTAACTATATTAGATATAGTGAATGTATGACATTATTGGACATATATATTTGGCTTCATGCCCTATGAGTATTTATAGTTCATTTTTTAAGTATGCAATTCATGTCTCATCGATATTGATGTAAAATACTTCATTTTTATGTGGATGTCTTATTCTTTGTAGATTTCCCATACCTTGTATTTATGCTTTTATGTATCTATGTATATTGTTATTGTATGATTCATACTTTATGACAACATGTATGTTTCATTCCATACATCTTTAGTTCCACTACTTTCAACTCAAATGGTTTATGGAGAAGGTGATTCAATGTACATCAATACATGATTATCTAACATAATATACTATTCTTTGTTGGTTTTTTAGTTCATTGTTTGTAAAGAAAATGGTTGGACAATCTTGTGGTTTATCTAGTTCTATATTAGTCATTGAAGACTGAATTATTGTTTTTGATAGAAGTAAATACAGGTTTTGAATAGACCCTGAAACCATTTACAAAAGATTCTCAAAAAGGATAAGCATTAACAGCCCAGACATACAACGAAAGCCTGCATCGAGACAAAAGGCATGACCCCAACCGACAAGCTAAGAAACCAAAAGACAAAAAAAATAGAGCTGAAAACAAAAAATAGAACAACTACCAACAACCGACTAGGAGCTACATTTTGTCCATCGAGGCCTTCTCGGCCTCATTCTGCATATCCTTCTTAGCCTCTTTATGCATATCCTCCATCTTTTGGATAGCATCTTTGATGCTTTTCAGCTCCTTTGGGATTTCAAGCAACTTACGTTTAAGGCTGCTTCTAGTTCTAGTTCTTGGTCCTGAGCTCCCAGCATCATCATCCATAGTGATAGTAGTATTTTCCAGCATTTCTCTCCAAGTAATTATAAATGGCCTTCAAGTTCATAACTGAGACTTTAAGTCCCTCATTACTGTGCTTCAAAACTTCACTAATAATGTGCCCATTATAACTAATCTTGTCGTTCATGTCTTTTAGCTTCTCCTCCGGAATGGCTTTGATCTTAGCTGTCAGGCTTTGATCTGAGTTATTGCTATTTACCTCCATCAAAAAATTCATTTCCAGTTTTTCCAACCTAATTTTTAAGGGCTCCATGGTATCCTATATAGCCTTTAGGTGTTGTTTCATTTCTTGGATATCATCTGTTATCCACTTCTCCATATTTATGCCATGACCCTTTTCTTGTTAACCACCTGTTGAATACGATCATCATAATCAAAACCCATACTGGTAACCTTGTCTATTTGTTGCCCACTGGAATTTGTATTATCTCTGCTTTGGTCTCCAGTGGTCTTCATATCTTTGCTAGCCCTAATTTTCCTCCGGTCTCTAGCATTTTCCTTTTCACTACTCTAGTCGTCTTTTTCCTCAGCATTATCTTCTTCCTGCTCCTCCTCAAGACTGAATTATTGTTAACATGCCTTTAATGAACTTTTAAATCATCAAAAGCATGAAATTAACCTTTAAAACACAAGGCTTTAGACCAAATAGGACCTACGTGGATTATTTTGACCTAGAGGGGAAAAATATGTAGCACGCACCTTAAGGGATGCACCGATACAGTGTGGTCTGAAATGTTCGAGCGAGTTGTGAAGCCCAACAAGGTTGTTCCTAGTGTTTAATCACCCAAGTGAAAGTGTTGGTGTAGAAGGTTCGAGGCCACAACGAGCCATTTCAAAGATACACGATGTTGTTGTATACACCCTAAATTGGTCAAAGCAAATTCAAACTAAAATCAAGCAATTGAAGATCAAAGCATGAATTAATTGAAATCAAAGCTATAGAATTAATTAAATCAAAAAAATCAAATAATTATGCAATTGATTATAATTAATTAATTGTATAGTTTAAATCAAATTTAATCCAACCCATTCAAGGGGAGACATGTCTAAATTAAATCAATTAAATCAATTGTTAAATTCATTTACCTCACCACCACAAAAGGAAAAAACTCAATCAACCAATGAGGTGAGAACATTTGAATCACATGGATCACTCAAGAGGCTTTGATATCTCAACCATTCATTTTGGCTTTTCAATATTGACCACTCAATTTGTCTCTTTGTCCCAATATTTGAAACCACCAACTCACTCACTTGGTTAACCATGAGTTGAATCAACACTCCTCTAACCCATGCTCCTAATTTTGGAAATCATATAAATAGGAGGCATTCTAAGAGAAAATCATTTGTTCTCATTTTGCATCCCCGTTATAGTTAAATTGTCATCCACTTTCATTTGCATCAATACTATAGTTGATTTTGCATCCATGCTTAGAGTAGTTTGAGTTTATTTTAGCATTGTTCTTGCATATTTAACTTCAATTGCATCATAATTCACCATGTTTTAACATAATTGCACATCATGTAGCTTAATTTGCACACTCATTTTAGAGGTTGACACTTTAGGAATACTTTGTAGATTTGAGAGCATTCGTATTGTCCTTCTGATTAGAGAATGATGCGGTCAAGGATGGAGGATCCAATGAAGGATTATCCAAACTTGCAGCAAATAACCATAACAGTGGAAACAACCAGATACACAGAAATATAATCAACATTCAGCTCATATATTATCTCAAAATATCAATTACATTCAACATGTCGAGATGTAAGGCCTTCCCGGTTACGGCCAATTACAAATACAGATCTTCTACAACACATACATTCATGATCCAGATTCTCAGATCCAACACTTGATCTACCCTCCTAAATTTGATCTCAATCGTATCTCTCTATGATGCCCTAAGCTAAGAACAAAATACAACTTAAATATATAAGACAACCAATAGGTCGGCCTACAAAAACAATCATTGGAGAAACCCCCTGACCCAGATTTAGGTACACACAAATAACCAATGAGAGATCCACCATAAATGTCGCAATCAAAATTAAATGCAAAAGTCGGCCACCACATCCAACTTCCAAATAAGCAACTCGGGTAGAGGATGACCGAGCAACAGAGTAACTCAGGCCAAGCATCACCAAGCCACAAAAGACAAACCCGAGCGATAGAAAACCAGCATGCCCGAGCAACAGAAAACCAAGCATGTTCGAGCAACAGAACCCGAGCAACAAAAAACCAAGCATGCCCGAGCACCAAAACCCGAGCAACAGAGAAACAAAGTGTTTCACCGAGCAATCTCCAAACAAGCTAAAGAACAAAAGAAAACATATTTTTGGTTGAGCAGGATTGCCAAGGATCCTAGGATGCTCCTGCATCAGACACCCCAGGTAAGAAAGATGTTCCCATAAAGGAATCAAGAACATCTTAAGGGAATCAAAACATGTATTCCATACTTGTTCTTAACCCATATCTCCTCTTGCCCTTCATTCCATGTTGTCTTTACTCGGTCCATTGTCTCATTCGACAAATTCATCAGTCCTATACTTTTCTCATATCTTCTGCCTATAACTGACAATAGTTGACATCGATCATCCTTGGTACCTTTGATACTATCAGTGTTTTGTTGAACCGTCTTCTCATATGACTGACTGATCAACTTATCATCAGCATCCCTCTGTATCACTAGTGTCAACATTTGTTGCACTATCCTAGCCAAAAGTGTCACCTAGTTCTTAATCTCTGTAAGTTCCTTAGAGGTTTCATTTTATCCTTTCTTCCTATCCTCCTTCCTTTCACCCATAAGCTCATCAATTCTCTTTTCCTCATGTTTGTCACTGTTATCCGGGCAACATCTAATAACTCACATTCCTTAGTCCCTACTTCCGGCAATGGCAGAAGTTTATGCTTGGATTCACCTTGCCTCACAACATAGGTATTTGCACGACCATCAAACATAACATGTTTGTCATATTGCCAAGGTCTATCGAGAAACAGGTAACAAGCATCCATAGGCAACACATCACATAATATCTCATCATAATAAGATCCAATCTTAAAATTAACAAGGCATTGCTCCTCAACCCTAACCTTAGACACATCTTGTATCCAACTAATCTGATAAGGATTAGGATGTTTTCTTCTTCCCAACTTTAACTTATTAACCATCTCTTCTAAAACAAAGTTCTCAGAACTGTCACCATCAATTATGACATTACATACCTTATCCTTGCATTTACATCTAGTTCTGAACAGATTCCTTCTTTGCACTGATTCATTAATACATGCAGCCAGCCTTCTAGTGATCATAACTTCTCCTTCTACAGCATTCACTGAATTTTCTTCGGTTGTCAGGGTGAACTTTTGAGGACATGACCAAGCCCTATGTCCCTTCTCACCACACTGAAAACAAGTACCAGTGAAATCACTTCTTCCTCTTCTTCCATACCCATGATTGTAATCCTTAGTGGTTTGACTACTGCTAGATCCTACCTCGGTCTGCTTAGGATTATCCACCACCTTACTCTCAGCAGTTGTGGCATCAGTCTTACCACCTCAGTTTATGTTATTCTGTCTGCTTTCAAACTTCTTGTTCAACTTCTCCTCAATCTTTAATGCCATCTGATAAGCACCTCCTATGCTTGTCATCCAAACAGTAACTCTTCCTGAATACTAGGTCTCAAGCCATAGATATACCTAGCAACTTTCTCCTTATTAGCTTCTGAATGTCCAGTCCTAATCAGAATCTTATAAAACTCCTCGATATCCAACTCATCCAACTCATAATCTACTGGAATGAATTTCTTCTTCATCTTTTCAACCATTATGTTCCATCTGATGATCTTGTCTTTACCTCTCCAATTTCTTTCCAATTGAACTTCTCTCCACCATATGTTTGCATGACCTTTTAGTTTTGTCTTTGCAAACCGAACTCTATCAGGATCTTCTACTTCTTTATACTCAAAGTATTCATCCATCTCATTAATCCAATCAATCAATTCTTCTGGCCTAAGGCTTCCAGCAAATGTAGAAACTTCAATCTTAGGTCTTTTCCCAATTTTAGACATAACTCTCATAAATCTAGCCTCATCAGGATCTTTGATATCTTCTATAGCTTCTTTGAAATGATCTTCTCCGTCAGATTCTTCACCATTACTTCAGTTTTCTCTGGGTGCATTCTTTCTTTGCAACTCCTCTCGCAGATCTTGCACTTGCTTCTGCAAAGCTCGAAAATCTTCAAGACTGAATTCCTCCTTAGTTTCTTCCTCTATGATCTCACGAATTTTCTTTGGAGGCATCTTTGCTCCACAAATCTCCAATAATTGGAAACCTAACTCCTCCAGCAATCTCACTGCTCTGATACCACCTAATGCAGTCAAGGATGGAGGATCCAATGAAGGATTATCCAAACTTGCAGCAAATAACCATAACAGCAGAAACAACCGGATACACATAAATATAATCAACATTCAGCTCATATATATTATTTCAAAATATCAATTACATTCAACATGTCGGATTGTAAGGCCTTCCCGGTTATGGCCAATTACAAATACAGATCTTCTGCAACACATACATTCATGATCCAGATTCTCATATCCAACACTTGATATGCCCTCCTAAATCTGATCTCAATATGATCTCTCTCTGATGCCCTAAGCTAAGAACAAAATACAACTTAAATACAGAAGACAACCAATAGGTCGGCTTACAAAAACAATCATTGGACAAACCCCTGACTCAAATTTAGGTCCACATAATCCCCAATGAGAGATCCACCATAAATGCCACAGTCAAAATTAAATGCAGAAGTCGACCACCACATCCAACTTCCAAATAAGCAAGTCGGGTAGAGGATGACCGAGAAACAGAGTAACTCGGGCCAAGCATCACCGAGCCACAGAAGACAAACCCGAGCGACAAAAAACCAGCATGCCCGAGCAACAGAACCCGAGCAACAAAAAACCAAGCTCGCCCGAGCACCAGAACCCGAGCAACAGAGAAACAAAGTGTTTCACCGAGCAGTCTCTAAACAAGCTAAAGAACAAAAGAAAACATATTTTTGGTTGAGCAGGATTGCTAAGGATCCTAGGAGGCTCCTGCATCAGAGAACCATGGGAAGCTTATCAAATTTTTTTCAATTCAAAGTTGTATTTAACTTAATCTTGCATGTTTTGAGTTGATTTGATTAAAACTAATCTTATGAAGGTATTTTACATACACAGTTGCAACTTTCAACTAAGTGACATTGCAAGATTTGGCAAGAAACGAGATATGGTCGCCACTTTTTAATGATGTTGAATCTCGTGAAAGGGAGATAGGCTTTTTGGGGCATTGGTAACATGATCTCATAGCATTAAGCAAATATTTGATACGTCGCACGAGCTCTGAGAAATGCTTCATCAAAGTTTGACATTTTTTGCACTTTATACACCTTAAGGGACGCACCGGTATGGTGTGGTTTGGAATGTTCAAGCGAGTTGTGAATACCAACGAGGTTGTTCTTGGCATTTAATTACCCAATCAGAGGTTGGCGCAAACGGTTTGAGGTCGCAACAAGTTGTTTTAAAGATACATAATGTTGCAACCTTAACAGGGAGATGGTCATGGTTTCAAGAGACAATCGAAATGCTAAGCAAGTGAAAGAAGAAGGAAGGAGAAACAAATTGAAGTTTGGAGTGAATAAAGGTAAAGCGAGTAATGTTGGTCAAGATTCCTCTCTTTTGAGGAATCCTGCCATTAAACTCCTGATGAGCATGAAATTGAAACCCGGAGAGTAGACTGCCTTATTAGGAGTTGGGATTGATGAATGAAAACAAATCAAGGAAATGGTTAATTTAAGAGGGGAATGTTTGAGTTAAACAAAGAGACAATCGAGTGGGAGTTTTGAAGTCAAGCGAAGATTGTATGCTAATAGAGGTGGTTGGAATTCCTCTTATTTGAGAAATGCCACCTTATAATCCCCGATATCAAGAATGTCGCCTATCCTTGAGCATAAAACCCAGTGAGAATTGAAAGTGGAGGGTAGTATGATCGAGATCAAGGTGACTTGGTTTTGGTTTGTAACAAAGGTGCAAGGACAATGACCCTACTAATCTGGTTAGGATTCCTCTCCTTTGAGGAATCCCAACCCATAATTCCTCATATGTATTAAATCTTGCCTAGCATAGGAATGTCAATGCAATCCTTCCAACTCGTAAATGCAACCCCAGTCAATAAACAAAATGGAGACTAAACAGAGGGTTAAGAGGGAATTCGGGCATGTCTAAGGTGGTCGAGATTCCTCTAAAATGAAGAATCTAGACTAGATTTCTTTTCTCCATACAAAAGATCCCCTTACGATTTGGATCGGGCTTTCCCTCCAAAACATGAGACTTTAGACTTAGGAAATTTAAATCCTGACCCCTGTATTCAAGTCAGTCTAGTGGTGGTTAAAACATATTTAATTCAAACATTCTTTTATAAATTCAAATTCAAGTCAGCTTCATGGAAATTTGTGCCCCTCCAAGTTTGAATTGCCTATATAAGGAAGGTATAACTAATTCATTTTCACATTGAATAAGCAAAATCGCTCTATGCACTAAATAGCAAGCACTGAAATATGCAGTTTGGATGACGATATTCTCATTGACTATCATTCGAATTCCTTCCTCTTACTAGGAAGAGCTTCATTGAAATAAACAGAAATTAATTTCAAGGATCCATTAATTTTGATTTAATGCAATTTTGTTTTATGAAGTTCTCAAGTTTCTTTTTTTCCATCATGGACTTTGTGAAATTTTCTCTTTTTGTTTTGCATGGTTGATTTAGAAGAAGAAAGAGGCGAGGAAATGACGGAGAGAACAAGTGAATGCTCAAGACCCCAAGGGCTCAAACTTGAGAATTTTGAATGAGAAGAATATCCAACATCATGGCTATCAGAAAACAAATCCAAGCTACATGAAGGCATCATCAAAAACTTCAAAGGACCTCAAGTACAAGCAACAAGCAACAGGAAGGTTGTCCCAAGCTTGAGGATCCAAAATGAGAAGAGGTTTCAAGTTGGGAATTAAGTCATCAAGGCAAGTTCAACTAAACATTAAGAAATTTGGAGATCAGGATCAAGTGTAATCCAATTCAAGTTCACAAATACAATCAAGTTCGAGTTGCCAATTCAAATCAAGCCATGAGAAACTTAGGAAGATAAAAAAACTCGAAAGAGAAAGCAAGTCAGGAACGTTGGCCACCATGATCATCCTCAAGAAGATGAATAGTTTCGGAAGAGTTACTCACAATTAGAAAGGTTGAGCATCAAGGGATGTTTCTTTATCATAAGTTACTTTCTAACAATCAAGCAAGAAATATTTGTAGTTTTAACAAACTCATTCCACAAGCCAAGATTCAAAGCATGATCTTTAATGAATCTACAAGACTCTAAGCACAAGATAAGAATGATGAAGTTGCACTTAGTTGTTCTCTCCAACTAGGAAATTTCAGATTCAAGCACAAGCAATCAAATCATGCAAGTGTCATATTTTCTCATTGGTTGGAAAAAGCATTGTAATTTTCTTATTGGTCCATGAATTGGTGTCCTTGTGTAATTGGTTGTAAATTTAGCAACCCTAATTAGGGTTTGTGAGATTAAATCCTGGCCCTTGACCTTGAACCGATCTTGGCCTTTCATTGTAATTGAACAACTATAAAAGGTCAAAGCCTCCTCATTTGTAATTCATTAGCGTTAGATTGGAAGAGTAGAGAAGTAGGTTAGAGTAGAGGTAGGCTAGCCAAGGGAGAGACTTATCAAATTGCTGCTATGATATTGAAGTAACCAATAATTTATTGTTGGTTCTTCATGGTGAATTATTTAATATTGCTTTGTAGTGTTGCATGGTTTTCTCAATATTTCACTTAGATTAGGATTTCATTTTATGTTGAAAAGAAGTAACTTAATTGGATGAAAGAAATTGTGGATGTTTACTTGTTTGACTCTAACGAAACTAGGGCACTAGCAACTTGCTAGTGGTAAGAGTGTCGTGTGTGGTAAGCTAGTGATTGTTCTTAATTTCAATTGATATTACATCTTTAGTTTGCATCTATTGATGGGATTGAAAATGAGATATTGATATGAAAATTATTAGAGTATACCTTGGAAGCTTGCACTAGGTGGGTGAAAGTCACTAATAAAACCACATGTAGTAGAGTCCAAATCACCCAAGCTTCCTTGCATTCATAATTAGTAGTAAAAAGTTAAGTTTAGTAAAGGGAACTTTGACGCTATTTCAAAATCTATTGATGGAATTGAAAATGAGATATTGATATGAAAATTATTTGAGCATACCTTAGAAGCTTGCACTAGGTGGGTGAAAGACCTAGTAAAACCACATGTAGTAAAGTCCAAATCACCCAAACTTCCTTGCATTCATAGTTAGTAGTAAAGAGTTAAGTTTATTGAAGGGAACATTGAAGTCATTTCAAAATCTTACTTTGCAAGCGTAGCATGAGAGATGACCTTTTTCATGAGAATTGAGCATTTGATATTTTATCTTGGAATACCAAGTTTGATTATATATGTTGTAGTGAAACAAAACTCACATCAATAGTGTATGTTTAGTATATTTGTCAAGACTCTAGAGATTTGGTTGTGTTGACAAGTGAATCATTTTTCTTTACTTGATGTCTTTTGTCCAATCTCTACTCAAATCATTGTTTTTGGTTTTTATTTGTCATGTTCTTGCAGCATATGCATCCTTCCACCGGGACACAAGTGGAATCCATGAAGATAAAATTAAATTCACAATGTTTACCAAAACTCGAGATCCTTTCGAGGCATTTGACTACTGGTTAAATTCTTAAACCTCATTTGCTGGCGGACCAAAATAACAGAGGATTTAGCAAGAACAAAAAAGAAACAATCACATTTTGACTTTTCCAAGAGACCAATCAAATTAAAAAACAGGTCTCTGCTAGACTTGAGAGCAACGTCTTGTTTTTCAACTTCGTGTTGAAATCAACATCAACAAAAATAATTGATTATAATGTATAACTCAAAGCCAAATCAATCTAATGTACATATCAAAATGAACTTCTACATTCATTGTGCATTTTATTTTTCCAATTCTTACAAAGAAACTACACACATGCCTATCACATTAATTATGTACTTAATTTTTTAATATATTAAAGACCAACCACACAAAAGCAGAGCAAAATATTTTGATTCTACAAGCCACCCACAATCTGTGAATGTAACTTAAAGCAAGAGGCTAATCACATTTTCCTTTGCCTGCAGCTATACAAGGATGCCAGACAGCTAGATAGATACTTGTAGATTACCTACAGACCTAAAACAAAAACATAAAAGATATGACTCCACCAAATGCTTGCACATTTATTTGCTCAAAAACAGCTATTAAAACAATCTTCTGATTAAGTAGATCATTTATTTGTTCAAAAACAGCTATTAAAACAATGTTCTGATTAAGTAGATATACAGTGATAAGCCAAAATTGTCATTTTGGCACAAAATGGAATCTTATCATATTATTTTGTCTTCAATAGACTTCCAGAGTAATTGTTCAACCTTAGAAACAAACTGCTTTTCACAGACCCAAGGAATTTGCCACCAATATCAGGCGAAATCTCCCTCAGATGGGTAAATATTCAAGAAATATTTTTGGCAGAAAGAGTAATGACAGTAAGGTCCTCAAGGCAGTAATAAAATTGAAGTCTCAATCAACTAAACAAACCAATGCAATGCAATATCCACCCCGTATGATGATCTTTATAAAGAAAGCAAACAAGTGCGGTAACTGAAAAAGATGCAACTAAATGAAAATTAATAACCAACGGGCACTAATAAAATTGAAGTCTCAATCAATTAAACAAACCAATGCAATCCAAAGTCCACCCCATATGATGATCTTAATCAAAGAAAGCGAACAAGGGCAATATCTGAGAAAGATGTAACTAAATGAAAATCAATAACCACCAGGCACATGATATCAAGAATAATAGAGGAAACCAGAAATTAGGTGTCATAAAATAATCTAATTCCCAGGAAATCTATCACGTAACAAGCCATCTTATTCAACCCCTTTCTATAATATATGCATCACTTACATCATTTCCAGTAGTCTTCATAAATAGTAGTAGTACACAGTAGTCTTCATAAATAGTAGTAGTACATAGGATATGTTCCCCAGTAAAATATTAATTTGCATTTTGCATACAAATGTGAACAGGCTATACTACAAAGTATACAATAGAGAGAATAAAGCGCAAGTCAAATCAGTGGTTTAAATTGTCCTTCAGCCCATGTACATCATGGAACCTTGAAAATAAACAGTTCCGCAAAATTATACTTCAAAGAAATTCTAATCCAATTATACCAATGTTATGGCTACATATTAGCAATTGAAACAGGAGTAGTATAAAGATTGATTCTATAATACAGAGCTACTTATGTCCACTAGATAATCTTAACCTCTTATCTATCAAGTAACAAATCATGCAGAAAATAGTAACAACTATCTAGGAATAATTTATTACAGATGAAAAACAGGCAGGAATATATATCTTGAAAGCAAACAAATAGCCAAAACATTACAAGCCACAGGGCAGAATGCCATAAGAATCTCATAATAACTAAAATTTAAGATCTTTCTTTTTTTCATTTTTCATTTGGTTGAAAGTACTTGTTATAAAAATGTGCAAAAAAATTGTGCATCTGTCCTTCCAGAGCAATACATTCAAGATAAGGTGTTTTAAGTAACAAAAACCATCCTCAAATACAAATTTCCTACATTAATGAAAGCCTTCACCAAAATAGATAGACTTCCAGGTCTGATTCATTTTCCTCCATCATTATACACCTGGATTTACATCAAACTTTAAGTGCACAGTAAGTTTAATTGATATACCCAAAGTAAATAATCTCATGTCACATCAAAAAAAACACAGAATATCTTTACAAAAAGGAACTGACATACCTAAGCAATTACTTCTCAGAAGAGTTTGGACCTCTTTTCTTCCCAAATCCAACCACTGAAAGATACAACAATTGCATCATCAGTGGACCCTACTACACTTCTTTAAGAAATGAAGAACATAACACAAAACTAGGTCACACATGAAGTACTCAAGCATGCATATATAATGGAAATGTATCATTAACAAAATTTGAAGAAAAAATTGCAGTCATAGGGTGTACAGGAATCACAAGCTTCTTCTCCTAAGAATACATCATTGCTACCTTGAAATTCATCTCTCTTTTCTTCTCTCTAACAAATTGTTATATTAAAAGGCTACGAGTAACATGTTTACATCATATATAGAAATTGGGGATGGATACTCCTAAAATGCAGGCAGTAGTAAAAGTGTATATGCAGGTGCACTCACTTGATGCTCCTTGAGAACTTTACATCAAAATCTATTTTCAAACCAACATTGCCTTTCATTTTCATTTTCATTTTCCACTTGCACTAAAATTTTAAAATTATTGCATCATATGGTTAAGAGCAAATAATTGGTTCAAAGTGTGGATTATAAAATATCATTGCATTGTGGTCACATATGCAGCAAACAACCAAAAAGCTCCTAATACAAATTAGCATTGAAGTCTGTATTACATATTTACTGACCTTACTTGGATCCTCCAAGCCTAAAGCAGAATGGATGGTCTTCCCAATATTACGTCATTGGAAGACAAAATTGCCAATTCTTATAAAGACTTGTTATCAAGGCATTTTAACCATGATATATTAAGTTCTTAGGCATACTTCTCTTTACATTAAACTCCAAGCAAAGATGAAAGAAGAATACTTACCCACGAGACAAGTAGTATAACAAAAATGAAAACCTGATCAATGTACTGATGTAACCCAAACATTTATCATTGCAGTTTCTAAGGATTATCTACTTGGTGAGAATGGGATCCGATTGACTTTGGCTGTGGGTATGGGAAAACCTGGAGCAGGATGTAGAGACCAAACTCTTTATATATGATCAATGACACCGACTTTCATCAGGTAGGTCCTCACGTTGATGTAAAGCTAACTGGACTCTCGGTATTTGTTGGAAGAAAAAAAAGGATCCAGGATTCGTATATAAAGACTCAAGAGACACCTCTGAATGGAGCTGGTTCCAAATAAGAATTCTCCAATTGAGACAGGTTTTGTCCTTGCTTGAAGGGCCAAACTGAAGGAACTGTCCATTAAAACTAACTGTCAAGAGTCTAAAGTTAGTAACAAATTCTCCCAAGGATTACAAACCTTGAAATAGAGGAAGACCAAGCATGACACAAGTCTTAAAGCTGGCATTCTCAACATTGTCCATTTACATAAAGCTGAAGAAAGTATCTGGTCTTAACATACCTACTGGACACACAGGATGCAACCCGAGACCAAACTGTTGATGATTTGACCAATAACACCGACTTTCATCAGATAGGTCCTTACCTTGATGTAAAGCTAACTAAAACTCTTAGTATCTGCTGGAAGATAAAAAAGGATGCGGGACTTGTATATACAAAACACATTAAAATGGAGCTAGAAGCAAATAAGACTTTTTCAAAAGAGTGGGATTTAAACCTTTGCTAGAAGGGCCAATATGAAGGAACTGTCTATTCAGACTGACCTGCAGAGTCCAAAGTTAGCAATAAAATCTCCAAGAACTACAAACCTTGGAATAGAGGAAGACAATGTCATGAGTCTTATAGCTGAAATTCTCAACACAGCCTCTTTACATACATCTTAGATTCTGGGGAAGGTATCTGTTCATGAATCATAACATACTTGCACAACACAAGAATGAGCTACTAACCCACCGGATGAAATCTTCTATCACCCTACAGTACTTTTACAAAAATTAGGCAACGAATAAAGGTCATTCACGATTGAATTTAACTCAGGCCCCCGTTGCACGGCACAAAAGAAAGATATATCCCTAGTGGAGAAAGTGAGAGTGAGAGCAAGACCGTTATAAAAATGCCAACACTAATTCCTAGAAGTTAGTCTCTGGAGATAAGTTAAGGACATTATATAAAATTAGGCACCAAATGGTGCATATATCGCATATAAATGCCTTCATCACTTCAATTAGGATATTTCAACAATGACAACGACCAAGCAACCGTCAGGGCTATAGTAAGCACAAAAATAAAGCTATGGGGATATATCGAATTTAATTCATACACAAATCAGTCACTGTACTCATGAACTCTGGGAGGTCTCAATGTAGCAGTGCATTTTTGTCACGTACAAAGATTCTGTATTATAGAAGAATACCAAATTGAACAGAAGTTTTAAATTGCAAGGTTTACTCAACAATGAAAAGCTTGGTGAAAAAAAGAAACCGGCCAAGTGAAAACAACTACCCATTTTTCGGGTCAAATGTTTTTCCAGACAGCATTAAGTTCAGTATTAAACCATCAGGGTTTTCATTTGTTGTAGGCGTAATTCTACAACAGCTTTCTACAGACTTCCAATTACAGTATTCTTCCAACATTCACATATGTTAGTACTATTACCATACCCAATCCCCAGCCAAGACAATTCCAAATCAAATCGAACCAAACCAAACTTCAATACAAGGAAGCTAAATTTCCTCTTCAATGGGTCTGTCTAGACTTTAAATATAGAAATTCAGTTTACTTAGCTGCAAAAAAGGGCGCATATGCCACACCTAGAAACTATCTGATGAAATTAGGCACATTTAACATACTTGCTTGGACACTTATTTTTGTTTTAACTTCTTTAACCTTGTAGATCGCGTTGGTTAGGACACTACTAGTGCTATAAGAGATTGTTTACAGATCTACCTTATTGTTTTTATAATTCTATTTTAGCTCCAAACTTAGCAGTTCACGTTTTTGGAATTTTGATCACAAATAAAAACCAACAACGATGCTTTCGAAAAGGCAAAAGCAAAAAACATGTTTGAGCAGAGCAACTGACCGGCAGTAACAAAGCGGCGGTTGTACTGCATGCGTTTGTGGGCGCGGCCTCTGGGCTTCTTCTTCTTGTCTTGCTTGGCGACCTTGGGGGTCTGCCCCCTCACCTTCCCTGCTCGGGCCAATGATCCGTGCACCTTACCTGTCATACATCATAACAATATTACAAGCGGAACAACGGGTAGCGCAATATTGCAACCAGAACAACGATAAAGGCTTTGGATCTTACTCATTGTGTATTGCTTCAACTGCTGCTGCTGCGGCCACTTCTGCTGCTGCGCGTGATTTTCAGCTCTTCTCCTTCGCCCTGAGTGACAAACTGATGCTAGGGTTTTACTATATTGAATACCTTGGGGAAAAGTAGGGTTTCTCTTTTTCCAGCCCTAGGGCGCGGTTCTGTGATCTTTTATTTTTAATTTAATTTGGAAATCATTTATTTTGTGATCTTGTTTTTTATAGTATATTTTACTATCATTTTGTTTATTAGTTCCTCTCATTTACTCAATTTTTAACAAAATATATTAACGAAAAGTTCATACAAATCACCTAATAAGGGCGGATTTTTTGGAAATATTTATTTGGGATTGTAAAGTTGAATATGGGTAGCAAATTTTTAGGAAATATTTGTTTCAAATTGCAAAGTTTTAAAATAGTAAAATAGTATTGGGCATTTCAATACTGACTACCTATTTTATAAGGTCTCCCAAATATTAGATACTAGTAGTAAATCTACCTTATATAAATCTATACACCAAAATATATGACCCATGAAACATCTATTTTTCAATAACTTTGTCATATATAAACAAGGACGCAAAGCGTCAAAGTTCCTGCCGAAGTGAAATGCATTTTGTTAAAAGTTAAATAGAAAGAAATGATAAGAATTGCAGTGTAGTTTTAAGAGCTAGACAAGATTCAGAGTAGGAAATGGTTTTTGTTACTGCGCGAACATGTTTTGAATGGAGCTAAAACCTTGATTATAAAAAGAAGATCTCCAAGAAGAAAGACATGACACCAACAAGACCCAAACAACAAACACCTAAGCAAGTATTCAAAAGCAACTTAATTTTTTAAATCTTGCTTTTTTTATCCTAATGAAATAATACACGAAAGTGTTTACAAATACTTACATTTTCTCAAATTTACTTTTGCACTTCCCAGGCAAACTGAGTGCTTAACATGGAACTTAGATACATTGTCCAAATTGCTCTTTTAAAAATAGTTACATGTTTTAAATCTTGCTTTTGCAATCCTAGTACAGAAATACAAGCAAGTATTGCAAAGAGGTTCCATGTTTTGAATGTTACGTTTGCAATCCTAATGCAAATTGTAGAGTGCTTGAAATGAACTTAGATACATTTTGGAAGTTAACTTTATGATGATTTTCCATTACATTCGCCAAAAGTTTAATGGTTCCTTTTTTATACTCTTGTGTTTAACTTAAGACCCAAATAAATCAAGAAGATGTTGTAAACCTTGTGCATAAATGTTCATTGCACTTCATCATAAGCTCCATACTTTTCTCTATTTTGTGTAGTCTAGTCTTTAGTTCTTGCACATAAGCTATAATTTGTGAACAAAGTTCACAGTGTTGTCTTCTAATGGACACACTAGTAACATTGTCATTGGGAACGCAATTGGCGCTTAGAAGGTTTTTAGTGGAAGCCTGAGTGTTCAACTGGTGAGCCGTAAACACGTCGTCCATTGCTAAAACAGGATCAAACATATGGTTCTTGTTTGAAAGCATGTTTTCTTTAGAAGACAAAGGAACACCTGACACAGAATTACCATTAGGTCTTTCATTATGTACATTGTAGTTTCATTTATACATTGGTTGTTTGCATAGCAATACAATGAAAGGATAAATATTTGGTCACATAATTTATTGGTTTCTACTATTATCATAGTTAAGTGTGATAAACAACACATGTAAACATGAGATGGTTCTAAAGTTCATACCAATGAGTCCATTCATTTGTGGCCACTCTGTCTGCATATCTATCAAGTTGTCTACAACTGTAGTTGAAGCTTTAGATACACAATGACTATCATTGCATGGAGAAGCGCTTGCATTGAGCATGTACTGCATGGTAGCATGGTTTGCATGAGTCTTGTTGTTTAGTCGATCTGGATTATTGAGATTTGAGACTAACATATATTCACGTGTTGTCTGGTCAAGTAAATCTACACATGGATAAGTGTTGTTTGGACAGATGTGTTTGTGTTCTAGGTTGAATAGACCTGATGCAAGTAGCTCAAAGGAGTTGGTTGACATTGTGCAAGTGACATTACAAGTCGAAGTAGTGAGGCAGTCACTCCTTATGGAGTACAACAAAGTGGTCTTGCAAGGATAAAAACTAGAAAATGTGTGAGTAGGTTCACTAGAGATATAAGGAATGTTGTAGTTGTAATCAGGGGCAGTGCACTGATTCATAATAGAAGCTATGTTAGTGTAGTTGTTCAAAATACTATTTTCACATATATTTTGAGAATCAAGATATTTTAATGCAACTTGAGGACTACCACTACTTTCCATAATATATTTTTTCAAGTAATCTTTTGACCAACTGCTTGGACTTTGAATACAAGTGTTATTTTTGTTGTGGGTTGTCGCTGCTAGCATAGACTCCTTTGAATAAGTATAATTACTTTTGGGTAAATCATCATTATTTTCTAGTGCTTTCCCTGAATTTGAGCACACAGAGTCAGATGGTGGATTTTGGGTTATCTTTGTTGCTTGAATCACAAGTGGTTGTACTTTAGAAGCTAATTACACTCTGGATGATGATAGTGCAACATGTTTGGACACAATACATGGCATTGACTTAGCAGAGTCAAAACATATGATTCCTTGGCCTCCTTTCATGGATATTGCATCTTTATCATATGCATTAGTTGCTTCCTTAGCTGTGTCAAATGTTCCAAGCCATCGGCGTTGCTTAGATTTAGGGTCCCTAATTTCTACAACATAACGACCCCATGGACATTTCCTAACACCTTTATATATGTTTTGATTTTTTAAACATTTGCAACTCTTGGCACTCAATTTTAGCAAGTTTCTGAACTGCTCTTCTTTCATAGAATCTTCAAAACTTGATTGGTATAGCAGTGTGTCCATACTATTTTTTGATTTCTTACTTCATGTATACATTTTCACAAGGACAGCTATAATGTCTGCTGAAACATTAGTTTGTTCAATTTGTAATTCAAGAGAACCTGATTCCACAGTCCAAGATCCCAGGAAAGGTTGTTTTAACAGAGTGGTTGACACCGAATAACTATACTCAAAATCTGCAATTTCTATAATTGTCTTTGTCTCACTGGCAATTGTATGATGATCATTAGTTGGATGTTCAAGTGATACAGTATAATCAACTATGCACACAATGGATGGTGTCCTCTATTTTTGTGAATAGCATTCACATTCTGTGACATAACATTATATAGTGTGCACTGACTTATGAGAAGTAGTAGAAGAAAAGTGCCACATTGCATGTTAGTAATGTAATAAATAGACATGTATCCTTAACCACAATGAGTAGCAAAAGTATAAGGCACATTTCTATGAAAAGAATAACACCTTCGTATGGCACACTAATAAATTAACAAGAGGAGCCATTGTTTGCCAAAGTGAACTGTTGTAAAGGAAAGAGAATATATAAGCGCATTGTTTTTCCTATCCTATTCAAAATTTTAAATCATATGTAATTTGACAAGTCAAAGAAGCATAATTGAGAAAAAATTATCAAGGATCTCATTTGAAAACCTTACCTTATGGTTTCTTCTAAAAATATTTGTCAACGAAGGTTGTTGGTTGTTCTTCTCAGTTCACTTCCTACAGCTATATTTGATTTGGCAGAATAAAAGAAAAGTGAGTCATTTCCAAGAGAAGATTAAAACATTTTTCAAGGAAGTTTTCATACAAATGATACATATTCAACATTCTACATATGGATATGAATGAAGAGGATATTTATAATTACCTTTTTAAAAATTGAAGCCTAAGTAGAAAAATCCATTTTCATAATAGGTTTTGCATACCTCATGTTATTGGGAACACAAACATAACAACTTCAAATAACTAATATTATAAATTGTGTCAAGTTCCTCTTGATTGTTAGTTAAGTAACAAGTTTTGTTCGAAATATTTTAATGTTTGAAGCAAGTTAGATTTTTGTTGTCTTATGTCTAGTGATTTGTAAGAGTCTCTTCTACATTTACCATACCATAGAATTAGGAGAAGGCTATAGACTTTCATTTGTAGACATGTGCATTATTTATTTTGAAGCCATGGGATTCATTCTTTTGATCTAACTCTTTCCATTAGATTAATTATGTTGGGTGTTGTGGAATTTAGACAAACACCTTAATCATTAAGCGTAACTAAAGGAAGCATGATGATAAATGTATATGAATACACTTCGGAGATGAAAGACTTTCGAGTTGATTGCTTCTTTTGATTCTTATCTTTATCCTTATTCTCGGGGGAAAAACAATTCCATCTATATTCATGTTATTTGTATTCTTTTTGTTTGAGACTCCTTATATTACATTGTTGGTAGTGCTATCAATTCTTTCTCTTATTTTGGGAGCCTAGTGGTTGCTAATCTTTGTACAATACTAATGCTCATAGTGATTAACTATCAAATTAGCTTTTTCATATGCATTACTCCTTAGGGCAACACTCACATCATTAATAAATGAGTGTTGATACAATTACCAATATTAAATTTATTATTTTAAATAAATATGAATCATAATAATTACAACATAGGTAGTCCTAGTCCACTTCAAGGGTGACTTGGCTATTATAGTGTTTATTTGTACAACATTCCTCCTCATTAGTAGCATGCACTTAAGAGTGATCAGAATAAATATATGCCTGGATTAGAGGTATAAGTTATCTTATGAGTCATTTTAATAGAAAATGGTAATGAGGTGTTTACCTTGTTAAAATATGTTTCTATTCATGAAAAGTTTATTTTGTTTACCTTTTTCCTTCTTCTCATATATTTGAAAATTTGGATAAGCAATCCCTTAGTTTTTGGCTTTATGTCTTATCCTATTGGATTTGTAAAGTATAAGGATATATATTTGTAGCTCTCTGTTTTTCCTGTTTAATATTAAAGCAAGTTATTGAGAACTTTTGTATTTCTCTTGAAGGCTAGCTCTACCATGATACTTTTATCATTTTCGCGTAGAGTTTAATTATTTTTACTCATTGCACTAAAATTTTGGATTATACATTTACTTAAGATTCTACTAGTGGGTGTATGCACCCTAAAATGGTCGCCTAGACTTTGGGCCCCATTTTATCATTTTATCATTTTATCAATTTCCTGAATCAATGCTTTGCAACATTTTCAATTCAAATCAATTTCCTTGATCAAATTGT